>CAIGRP010043255.1:0-22181 GCA_903798385.1 Fraxinus cuspidata
AGGTACGAGTCTTGTTTGTATTGGTTCTTTATTTTTTCGCCCTAAATGAAGCAATATTTTATTGTTTTTTAAGCTGGAAATTTTTTCTAGTAAACGATTTTTACTGCAACAATTTTCAGAAAGGTTCTAAATCTTTGTAGTCTACAAGACTACAATAATGCCCTGGTAAAATGAGTTTGATCGAGTCCATGAAGCCATTTATAATGTCACCTATTTTGCAAAATAAGGTAAAACCAAATGGAAAGAAAGAAAACAGCTATTTTGTGTAGATAGTTTTGAGATGTTGAAGTTTGAACTCTTTCCTCGCTGTTTTGAAATGTTATATGAGAATAGTTTAGTTTCAAATGTAATAATGAAATAAGTATTGTACCATTAAGATATTTCGCCTTTGTAATATTAAGATCAAACATCACTTGTTAACTTGACCTAATGAATAAGGGAGCTATTGTAAGAAAATGACCTGATTATTTTAATAATGAGATCGAATGATTAGTTATTGTGGATATAAAACTTTCTTTTTCTCTAGAGTTTATTTATCCTCTATTTACTTTATGTGGGACTTGCTTAGTTCAGATTTCTATAATGCGTAGGCTCACATTTCATTTGGGTTATTTTGTCTCCTAGACTCAATTTATACTAGTGTACTCGTTATAATCTCAAATGCTCAAACTCTTAGAAATAGTTGAAGTACTCGTGTCGGACACGATATGTGTCGGATCTTCCAACTTTCAACCGGACACTTCGTCGTTTTTGCTTCTTCTTTTTCTTATTTCTTCTTTTTTTTTCCTTTTCCTTTTTTTCCCCCTTTCTTCTTTCCCACTTTTGCTCTCTATAACCATAGCATCATCGCCGAGAGGGTGGAGAAAGACGGGGACGCTAGGTTTTCCCTTTATTTTTTTCTCTCTTTTTTCTTTCCATTTTCTTCTTTTTTCCTTCTTTCTCTATCTATATCGGTGGTTTAGAGTTTTGTTTGTATAAAATGAAAATGGGTTCCATATATTGCTACTTGGTGCTTCACTAAGTCCAAATTACAATCAAATTCCTAATTTTCTATTTTATATAACATTTAGTAATTCTCATTGTTGAAAATTAAATCCCAAAATTTTATTTTATTCGTCTTCACCCCTTATTAAATACCAATTTCCTTCACCGTGAATAATTAATTTTGGTCTATGCAAAATGACATCCTGGATTAGTAAAAAAATTGAAGTTTGAAAGGCGTATCCATGTACCCGTATCCGAAATTTGGACTCATTTTAGCCATGACCCCGTATTCTACATTTTAGAAAATAAAATATCCGACACTTAGATACGTACCCGTACCCGAGTCCAAGCATCATAGGTTATAATTAGTTGGCTTAGGAGGTGGTCTTTGGGATGATTTGGCTCGATTGACAGCCCTGGCTCCTGCTAGTTCTTGTATCCAGAGTCCCAGATTGGACACAACAGGGACAATAAGGGTCAAGTAAAATTTACCAACTAAAATTCAAAAGAGTTCTAATTCTAAAATCTAAGTACCCGTTTCAAATTTTTGAGACAATGATGGAATGTGTATTTACCATGGAGTAATTTGTTTAATTCTAGCTGTCTTTATTACTCTAATCGGTGTTTTATTTTCTGGTAATATGATGATGTTTTCTTTTCTTTGTTTCCGTAGTTTTCTCCTTCATTCTAGTGGTAGAGGTTTAATAATTTATTTCGAGCTACGAATGTATGTGGCGTTGGTCCAGTATCTTATATCTTTCACTAGAGTCTAGAGATGATTTCTTTCATCTTTTTATGAGCGATGGTTTCCTAGGCTGTACTGGTCGACAAATCTGATAGCAATTGTTTTTCTGCAGTTCGTTGATGAAAAGGTTCAGTGGATGCATATCGACCTGGCTGGTCCGGTTTGGAATGATAAGAAGAAAGCTGCAACTGGATTTGGCGTTTCGACCTTGGTTGAATGGGTGCTCAAAAATTCTTCTTAGTTTCAGATTTTCTATGCAGACAAGGTTTGAGGAAACTAAAAAATCTTGTTGAGATTGTTGAGCCTTGGGTGTTTACTTGTGAGAATAATGTTGGGTAGGCAAAAGAAAAATGTAGTGTGAAATTGAGTCATGGGACCTTCAGTTTTCTTTTGAATGCAGAAGTTAAAATTTATGAGGCATAATTTATGTTATTAGCTCTGAGGAACCTCCGTTCTAACTCTTCTTCAGAGATTTCATGCGCAAAGGCAATATTTTTACATTTTTACTAATGAGATATATCTCTTTGAGGCTTAAAACTCATCTTTACTGGCTTATATACATGAAATTTAAGCGTTACAGAGAAAACACAACTGCTAAGTCTACCCAAGAAGAGGTCCAAGAATTGTCTAAGATATGGTATTTTAAACTCATTTTAGTTCTTTGTACATCGGTATATCTCACTGACTCTGTTCATTAGGCTGGTTATAATATCCCTTTTCTGAAATCATTATTTTTGTTACCTGTTTCTAAATGATGTAGTTTCATTTCGTCTCTAGTTTCAATCTTTTTCTACTGATGGGGATGGTTTTGCAGTTTGTTTTTGATCTAGTAGATGTTGGCTAGGTGCTTAATTTGGAGCTGTTCATTTTCCTTTATTTAGAGTATGTTTGGCAGTGTTTTTAAGTACTTATTATAAGCTGTGCATTTTTCGGAATGTGTGAATAATAAGTTGGTAGCAATAGTTGTGGGTCTAATGAAATGTCAGAATAAAAAAAATGTTTTGACTTATTGTTAGGGTGAATTATAGGGGTCTAGGTGGGAACCACAGGGGGACGGCTCGTTGGGGCAGGCGGTGAGGGTGGGCTATAGGGGAGGGGAGGCGGCTGGTGCTGGGGCGGGAGGAAGGGATCTTGGTGTGTTGCACGGAGGCAGGCAACTAGACTTTGGGTTGGAGATTAGAGTAAGCGACAAGCCTCATTTTTTTCTGCACTGTTAAGCCAAATCTAGCGCGCCAAAACGTGCAGGTAATGTCGAGTCTGTATGACGCCTCTAATTTATTTCTTAATTTTTCAACGTATTATTAGGACAAGTTCATTCTGGCTTTCATTCACCTTGGCCATGACTGTAATTACTAATTAATACAGAACACATTTTATGTATTTCTATAAATTAGGGTTAATTCATAGTTACAAAGTTAAAAACAATTTCTTTTAATTTTCAAAGAAATTCTATCTTCAACTGTATCACCATATTAATGAAACAATATTGTACATTGATGGACAAAACTCGCTTCATATAATTACAGAGGAAAACAATTTTGTAACGTTTACTCTTGTTTTTTGAGGTACACTAGTAGACGACATTAAAGAGGGAAAACGAGTAGGAAAGAAATGAGAAAGTATGACTTTCAAGCTTGTCTCCTCGTTGCCTTACGCCTGGAGACCTGATCGAAGGAGTTGAAAGGGATCTTTGCTTATCAAGCATCCCCCGCTTGGACAAGACTAAAGGTGAAAAGGGGTCTTGTCGACCTTACCTTCATGAATTTTGTTTTCACAATAAATAATTACCGAACTTACAAAGTTAATAAATAGCTCTTACATACAAGTTATTAAATTTAACGATTTTATTGAAGAGTGCATAGGTGCCCTTTCGTGAGATGGAATTAATAAAGCTTAAAACATGCAAGTACAATCATTTAGGAGCTTTAGCTAGTGATCTGATTATTTCCATTTCTACAAAAAAGTTAATCCCTTTACGTTTTACTAATCGACCTTGGCCCCTATTATTTTAAGATCATATCCAGCTTTCAGAATTTTTCTCGATTGCAACTCGCACCAAATACTGTAGTATCAATCAACTGTGACGCCTCAATGCATTTCGAAAACAATCAGCTAACTCTACATTCGAGTAGGATATGGCATTAATAAAGTCGAAAACCTTCTTCCACGTTTCTTAAATCCATAAATCAGCATTTATAATAAGACTGCACGGAATGGTAAAGCTGAGAAAGGTACAAATGAGACAGAAAGTTACAACATTGAAAAGGTGAAATGTCAATCTTGCTTCTACTTCTTCCTTGAAAAAGCATTCGAAATTGGGAACCTCAACTGTCCCAGAAACATCAATTCTGGCCTACATATGAAACAAACAAATTACCCTTTTTCAAGAAAATCAGTTCTAGTTTGCTCCGAAGTCCCATAAATGAATTGTGGCATTAGCAGCAGAACATGCAGCCACATGCCTTTCATTTGAAACTATGGCATTGCATTCACCTATTCTCTCCCGAAAACTGTACAAATATTCTCCATGCACTATCTCCCAAACCCTAATAACTTCCCCTACACACATTAGAGCATATCCACCATTGACACATCCCAAAATCCCCCTCCGGGCTGCACCCCTTACTGTGAACCTACATACTTCTTCCAAAGTTGCCACCCGACGCACACTTGCCCTGCCACGCATGTCCATGATTAACATTGATTCATCATAATTAGCATCAAAAGAACCTATAATGATTCCCCTACGTATTTCTTCTTCTCCTAGTATTATCCCCACATTTCGCAAATCAAACACCATAACACTAACGTTTGTGCATGCCACAGCAGATTCATGACTTGTTACTCTAACTCGACCGATCAGATTGGTCAATTCGTTAAGCAAATGCCAACCCATTACCGCTTCTGGATCTGTTAGTGAACCTCCAACAAAGACTAGCTCTTCGGTTTCACTGTTCCACACGTGAAAGGCACGATCCGGAACACCTGGAGAAGGATTGAAAATTGAAAATAAATAAATAATAATTAAAAGGTAACCCAAAAACATGTGCATCTTAGTTAAGACATCACAAAAACACGTGCATCTTTGTTAAGTACCTGCATAGAGGCCAACCCACCACTGGTTACAACCGGTGAAGTCGACTAAAGCACCATCATTGACCACATCACCTAGATGGACTCTACGTGGAGGGTTGACACCATCGATACTTACGAGATGAATGTCACCGTCCAGGGTGGCAAAGACAAGTTGGGCGTCGGATAAGATAATTCCAGATATTGCACAAGCGAAGCGACCGAGGCGATCACGGTGCTGAGGATAGAAGGTTGCAAGTTGGATCCTGCTAGGAAGGTGAAATAGGTGAACTGATCCATCCGAGAATCCAGCCGCAAGGTGATTGTCAGAGAGTGCCAAGCGACGACATGCAAGACCATCATTGTTATTATTCCGATCTGAAGGGACAAACGGAAGGTTTGTGTATACATATCTACCTAGATGGAAATTGTTGGCTGTCTGATGGCGGTATATGTACTCCTCATGCCAAGTATTATGTAGAAGATGCCTGATATTCCATATACGCCTTGTGAGGTTTTGCCATAGCAGTTCGGAGTGCGAAACTGCTCGCCAGGTAGAACACACCTAAAATTAGCCAACACACATCATGAATCAAGCTTTATAACTAATAAATAACAGAAAAAAAGGAAAAAAGGAAACCATTGAAGCTTTACTATCTATCTAACTTGTTTGGAAGATGATGTATATTATATGCAAGCGCAAGTCTGCTAAAAAAAATCTTATTAATTTCATTGTCTGAAGTTAAATTGTTTGATTTTCCTACTAACAACATAATAATAAAGATATCACTTTCAAATGTAAATAACATGAATGAAAAGAACAGCTTTCGATGACCAATCTCTAAATGGTATAAAAAATTTCCATGTCTAACGTCGATTATAGAAGAGAGAGCCCAGAAGTAAATAGGAATGAGGATTTTAATACAATGTTGGCACAAAAATGCAAAGAGATAAAGAATATTAAGGATAAAAAGCCTATGTAACTGATTGATATTTTTTGATACCTTGATCATAGGAGATTGATATTTAAAAATAACATACAACATATGTATGTTGCACTATTTTAACATTGGTTCACAACTATTCTCTTCACAATCTTCACGTACCAGAGCTCTTGGTGCTTTGCAATGGCCAATTCAAACTCTCTCCATGAATAACTACTCTTTTCTTCTTATAGGTCCTCATCTGCCAACTTGTTGATGCACTTACCAAACCACTATTCCGATTATGTCTTGAACAATTTCATGTCAAGATAGGTGTCCCCAAAAAGAGGAACATCTCGGCGAGAGAGTGAGAATAAAATCTAACTTCCAATCACCTTGTTTTTAGTCATTTTTATAAATTTTTTATTCTTTTACCTTTGATTATAAGAATTTTTGTAGTGTTCATCATTGTGTGTGTTGAAGATATGGAAAGATGGTAGATAATAATCTTCTATGATATTTTCCCAATTGTGTGGAATTATTTTTCTTAATAATTGATTATATGATCACACAATCTTTCCTTTTCAGAGTCATTTATAGCCCTATAAATAGGGTATTTTACTTTGTAATAGAAACACACATTTATTGTATACAATTTACAACATTCTAACATGGTATAAGAGCGGGTTTAATTTTATTTTGGGTTAAACTTGCGAACTTCTATTTTTCGACGAGTGACTTCGCACCGCTCGTCCGATCAAGTTTTCTTGTTTTGATTAGATATCCTTGTCTAGCCAAATTCTTTATATATATATATATATAATTCTTTATATATATATGTGTAAATATATATATATAATATTGTCCTTATTAGATGTTGGATATTCTTGTTGCTTCATTCTTAAAGGGAGATGGTTTTTTGAGGAAATCGAGAATTAATTTTGAAACTTTATTAGATGTTGATGCTAGAATCATTTTGAAGAAAATCATGTTATTTTTACATATTTCTATTATTTTAACCTCCTCGTGCCAGGGTTCCTATTCATCAATCTTTCCTTCATCTGTAAGTGTAGTGCTAATACTATCCATGGATTTTTGGAGTGCTGCTATTAAACATGGTCTATCCTTGGTTTGTCTAGTTATTAAAAATCATCTGAGATTCTTGTTTTGGCCTTGTTCGTTATTCTTGTGGGTGTCTTCTTCAAGTCTTGGTGACGGTTTGGTTAGATTGATGGATGGATGGATGGATGACGATTTTTCTTTCTCACAAACTTTAAGTTTTTTGATTTATCTCGATTGACATGCAAACAATTTTGAAGTATCCGTTGATCCTTGGAAGAGGAAGATTTGATTAGATCAATATAATTTTCAAACTCAATTTGATTGTCACTATACCATATTAAGTTTGAGGGGGTGGTGTTGAAAATATGAAAAGATTGAAAAAAATAATCTATACGATATTTTTCCAATTGTGAAAGATTGTTTTTCTTAATAGTTGATTGTGTGATAATGATTGTGTGATTATCACACAATCTTTCCTTTTCAGAGTTAATTATATCCCCCATAAATAAGGTCTTCAACTTTGTTATAGAAACACAAGTTTATCATATAAAATTTATAATATTCTAAGAGTGTGTGTGTTGTAAAAGTTTAATGGAATGAATCGAAATAGTTCTTCACAAAGAAGAGATGAAGAACTAATAAGATTTGAAATACACTTCACTCTTGAATTTCGCACCTTTCCATTCCCCCCCTGTTAGATTAAGGTTATAATCCTATATAGTAAACTAGGAGTATGTTTCCTCTTTCTCCTTGTACTGAATAAACATAAAAGTAATTTTACTATCACAATTTCTTTTTCATCAATACCAATAAATCTTAGGTATCAATTATCTGTTTACTAACGCGAGAGTAGGGTAGAGATTATAAACTGATTAATACCACAAAATAAAAGAGGGAAGATAAATAAATCATTTAGAATTCAATCGACTGCTTAACCAATAATTTATTGTTGAAGTGTCTTGAAGTTGAATCTCACTAGCAGCTGGGCAAGGTATATATAGCCAACAATGTAATGGGATCTTCCCAAGTTGTGATAAGAATTAACTGGCTAATTTTATTTTTCTGACTTGATGATGAACACACTACGAATCTCCCATTAGTATTCATGGACTCATGTCCATCTACTGGTACATATAAAGCACACGTATATGTAGCAAATTAAATTCTTATTTAGAATGAACGACCATTGAGTAGATTAAAAAAAGACAGAATGTAGAAATTTACCAAGTTACAAGGACAAGACTATAAAGAGAGACATTGCAAATCTTGAACCATGAAAGAAGGTTCTGACTTGGATAAATGAGTTACTCAACTTAAAATCTATTTCACAGGGCTCCAAGTAAATTCCTATTGGAAGACTGGTAACCTAGGTCTTAGACAACCTATCCAAGTTCTACCAAAAGATTGTTTTACAGTGCAAATATTCATGTTAGGTTAAGGTTAAAGGTTTTACTTAAGCCCCATTTGATCCACATTCTTATAAAAATTCATTTTTTCAAAACTCATTTTCAACCACATTCTTTAATAAAATAATATTATGCGCAAATTCATAAATTTTCCTTATTTTTTTAATCACATATTTTCTATCACATTACATCATAAAATGCATTCTTTTCTTAATAATGTGCATCAAATACCCCCTCAAGAATAAGTGACTTTTTGAGGAAGTTAGTCTCTCGGAAGTGAAACAAAGAGCTTTTATATGGAAATTAATCCCCAACTTACTACTAAAATAAGCTACGAGAAAAATAGAAAAATATTTATACATGAATAGAAAGTTACAAGTAATTAAAAGCAACTTTAATCATCAGTCGAGCGGGTTGTCAAAATGAGGTTTTTCAAGATAAAATTATAAAAAATTATGTACATCACAATTGAAAATATGAAATGCTAAACACACTACAATTTAAAGAAAGAGATTTAAGTCCTTTAATATTCGAAATCTAAACAATCACTCCTTCCTTCAAGGCTTTACATTGGATATGTTTCAATTTTGACCTACTTTTCTAATATTTTATTATTTCTTTTTTTTCGCAACCTTGGGAACTCCTAAATCAGTGCTGAACCTGATCACCATATAAAAGCAATGTCCAATTCCAAGAATTCTGATACAGGCATGCTAGATCCCACTTGATCAAAAGTCCATTTTCATTATTTATCAACAGTGGAGGTTGAGTTCCTTAATCATGCCTTGCTCTCTCACACATACAGACACACACACTGAGAGAGAGAGAGAGAGAGACTGTTACCAGCCGGGCAGATTTCAGACAGAGAACCTAGGCTGCCTAGCCTATTTCTGCTTATCATGACATATGAATATTGAGAGAGATATAGGGAGGGAGAGAGTCAAGGCAGTCAGAGAGTAGTCAGGTGGACATAAAGTGTGCAGTTTATTCGAGTTGTCTTATAGCCTATAGATTTGTTCTGGTGTCTTCTTATATATCCCTAATATCTATACTGTACTGACAACTTCCTCTTAAAAGTTGCAATATAGGTTAAAAAGATAAGGTTCAGATGTACACTAAAGTACAAATCTTTACTTCATAGCTACTATCTCTGTATGAAGAAATGAATTAAAAGGGTTACACGAAAGCATACAAACAAAAGTTTTGTCCAATCTTCTTTAATTATAAGTGTGACCGAGAAAGAGAAAAATGAAAGTACAACCTGATGAGAGCGAAATGAGTATTTTTCTGCCGCTGGGATTTTAAGTTTCTTGTAAGATTATAAGCTACTTTTTTTGGATGCTGAGATCCCTTCTTATAGAGCAGTGTCAAGTTAAAGGGTTGGGACTTTATCAATAGTTTCAGAGTCTTGTTATCGAAGCATAAAGCATCCAAATAAATATATGGAAATAAAGATTTGGAAAGTCAAGTCAAAAAGTAGAAAATGAATTTTCAGAGCTCAAAAGGGTATATTAAAAGGGAAAAGAAGATTCAAAGAACCAAAAGAACCCTTTTCTATGTATCTGAGACCCATTTTTCTTAAAAATGAGTTTTGTAATAAAGTAATAATGATTTTTTTTTTTTGACGAATATGGGGCTAAAAATTAGAAAAAGTTTTAAATTTATGTGTAAAATTTTTTTATTCGAAGAAGGTTTGATCAAGAATGAGTTTGAATGAGTTGGGGACAAAAATAATTTGTTTGAGAATAAGGGTCAATCAGTAATAAGATCTGATAACTATGTTCAAGAAAGGGAAGCAGAAAAACGGACAATTCTTTATGTTCAATCAAACATAATTACTTAACTTGCACAGATGCATGTATATATAAACAGAAAATGAAGTGGGATGGGTAACAATGGGTTAGTAGGGTGAACCTGAAAGAGGTTGAAGAGAGCTTGGGCCGCAGCCAGGCGGCCAATAGAGCTAGAGGCATCAATGGCAACTTGGAATGCAAGCGCTTCCACAAAAGGTTCTGGCCATACTCCATTGCTTGGGCGTCTACGGGTACGAGATGATGAGGGTCCTTCAAACTCACCACCACCGCCGCCGTCACTGCCGTCTCCTTCTGTTGAAGATGACGTTGACATGAATATGTGTAGAAGGAGTAACGGACGAAACTGCAGATTGGAGACAACGAAAGGAAGCAGAAAAAGAGAGAAATAGACACGCAGAGGGGCCCAAATGTGACACTGCGAAGATCTAGTAATGAAAGTACCTCGCAAAGCAAACTTGCTTTTAAATTAAAATTAGACAAAAAAAGTAATTAAAGTTTACTTTTAAAGGTAGTCTAATATGATCCAAATTTCATTAGTTTATGACAGTCACTTCATTGAATAACCCATTAAGTTCGGTCTTGAGAGATGATTCATGATACGGCATATATAAGTTCTAGTGAGCAACTGCATTCTCGAACTTATTATCTTGAATTTATTGTCCCTCATACAGTTTTACACTTTAATCTCTTCTTAGGAGATGAAGAAACGTTTACGATGTTTTGATTTATCAAAAAAATTAATAATATAAGCAATGTTGTGTGGCGATGTATTAAAAAGTCAATTAAGGCGACGACGAACTCGTAAGAATATATCGAGATTGAGAAACTACCATAAACAATACATTGATGATAAGTTTATAATCATAAAAAATAAAAATGCCACATAAATAGAGATATTCATAGCAATTTTTTCTGTTATAAATACCATTTATTATGACATTTTCTTGTAAATTAGCTCATTTTCCAACCACCTTGATAATTCCACCTCGCAAGCTCCTTTCACATACCTTATTTACATCAATATAGATTGCCTCCATTATAAGAGCATAGTTTTTTATATTTTCTATCTAATCATGTTTTTGTTCTCAACTCAAGCAACGTATATAATTACAAAATGAAAATTAATTTCAAGATCATATTATTTGAAATAATTACATAACTAAATAATAATTACAAAAGCGAATACTTTTGTGATGAATAAATTTCAAAGTTGTAGTAACTCTTTCTAATGATGGCAAAACAATGTTATAAAAAATGTGTACACGGAAAAATTTATTTTCATGCATACATACCAATACACAAAAAGGGCAACGCGACATCGACTTGAAATACAAAGCATACCTGACTTCCCAACTTGAATAGCCGTGTTGAAAGTTTGAGATTTCTTCGACATGGGTATGGATTGCGCGCGCTAATGGAGGGGCAATAGAAGAAGAGAAGGTGGTATGGATTTGGGAAATTAGGAAATTTTAGAAACTAAGAACACGGGTTGAGACATTTTGGGAGATATGTGCGAGGGAGAGAATTTTTGAAAAAGGGATTACGCGCGCCTGAATTAGAAAGAATTTTAAATGTAGGCGGCAAAAGATTATTTAGTTAGAATTAATGTTATTTATAAAGTAAATTAATCTTGACATATAACATAAATATATAAAACATAATTACCATATCGTAGTAAAACGTGCTTTGTTATCGAAAATATCCCTTCTTAAAATCTCATCAAGAAAATACTAAATTTTGTAGTGAATGTGAATGTACAGATATTTGATTTTAGCACAGTTCTAAAATAATGTTGTCCTTTTATCGTTTGTATCCTATAATTGAAGGGAAGAAAATTATTCTGCAACGTTTTGATGACTAAATGACTTTTGCCTAGTGAAATATTTATTTCACCTGCTGTTCTAACTTTTTTGGGTGATATGATTATTTATTCATACTTAGAACCTATTAGTTAAAAATAATAATTTTATGATCTATCTGTATGATTGCATAGATTTTATTGTGTAACCAAAGATTTTTTTCAGCATGCAATTTTTTTCACTTTAGGCGTAAATTCGAGTGTGTTCTAGTTAAATATGGACAATATTTAACACTTTAACGGGTCATTTGATTAATATTGTGTGATTCACCAATTTTTTTCACTTTAGGCATAAAATTGAGAGTATTCTAGTTAAATATACGTGGACAACATTTAACACTTTAACTAGTTGTTTGGTCAATATGGTGCAATTCATATTCTATTTTCATTAATATTTTTGACTTTATTTTAGCCTCCATTTGGTAGATTTATAAATTATTTATAACAATATTAATCTATTTGTTTCTAGCATTTTCTTTGTTTCTAAGATATTCATCTATTTGTGTAGTCGAATATTAAAAAAAGTAAAATTGGAAAGCTAAATAGTTTCAAGACTAACAATATTGCTATATTCAAATGTTTTTAAATACATTAATTTAAAATCATTTTAGGCAAAAATAAAAATTAAACTTACCCTCTATTTAGTGCAGATTAAAATCGATTTTTAGTAGATTTTGATAAAATAATAATCATAATAATAATATGTTGATGAAAAGTTATGAATCACATTAAATATGTGATTAAAATTAATTGTTGATTTTAACTTAAAATTAAAATCAAATTTTAATTCATATCAAGAAGGAGCTTAATACTTTCACACAACCTTCAAGTCAACAAAATTTGACCCGAAGTTAAATATGTTTGAATAGCCCCTAAACAAGAATTTCAATGATAAAGAGACGTGTAGCCCCAATTAGAAAGGAATGCCTAAGGCTAGAGATGTCACAAGTTCACAAGCTTCATATGGCGATTTTTCTATTGCACACTTTTATCCAAATTTAAAATATTTTGTTACTAAATCCCAGTTTCATTTTTTCATATATTTTTGCTCCTATTCGACCTCCATTTTTTGTCAAACATATTTTTGATCATACATTTCATAAGATCTATAACTTTTATTAATTTTTCAATTACATATTTCACCAACTTCTATCAAAATTTACTAAATATTTGATTTGTATCTAAATCAAACAAGAGCTAAGTCATGTTTGAACTCATTCCTTAAAGTTTATTTGTTTTCCAAACTCATTTTTAATAACACATTTTTTTAATAAAATAATCTTTCACGTAAACTCAAATTTTTTTCATATTTTTTAACTACGGATTCTTAAAAAAAAAAATTAGATTTTTAATATATTTTTATAAAGTTGATAAAATATGTGCTTGACAAGTTGTGGATTCGATGAAATATGTGATTACATTATAAGCGCTAATTTTGAATTGATTTTTAATTCACTTTTAAAGGAAACCAAACAATGACTTAATTTTTCCTGTTTGAGCCATATTATCTAAAAATTTATTTTTCAAGTTACTTATTTTTAATTAAATATTTTTTTCATGAGATAATTTTACACGTAAATTAAAAAATAAATCTCATTTTTAATCACATATTCTTCGTAAAAATAACTATTTAGCAAACTCACTTCAAGTAAAAATGGATCCCAAATAGAGCCTTTGTCTCCAAACCAATAGCAAATAGTTAATTGTAGTTAAAAATTGTGTAGCCGTAACTTTTTGACTGGTGGAGTGGGGTCCAGAGTGTGGCATGCTACTGTCTTTTCCAAAGATTGGGCTGTCTGTCTATCTGTTTTTAGTCAATAAGAATATTTGAATGAATATTGTATTTTTTTTTTGGGAAGTACAACTTTCTGAAGCATCACTGCCATGGAAAAGAAATCTATAGTCAGGTCATCAGGTGAGGCCTAGAGCATATGTAGATTCAATAGACCCCACTTACTTCCTTACAATGACTAGTCTATGTCACTGTAACCCTAGCTCCTTCCTCCCCAACAAGCACCACTCTTTTAAATTAATAAATAAATTGTAGGGTAAGGGTTTGTTTGGTATAGCTTAAGAAGTCAATAATTATTTTTAATAATAAATTTCATTAATTTTTATTAAAATTTACTAAAATTTTTATCGAAAGTCTTTTCAAGCAAACCCTAAATTATATCGTCGATTGAATTTTTGTTGGCGGCAACTATTCTTTGATCTTTGTTTCTTAAACATCATTGAACTTGCAAAATTTTTAATAGTTGTTGTGCTTTTAACGTTATTTTTATTTGTTTCCTCTCATTTAAAATTAATAATTTCGATGATGCAATGAACGTAATTTTATGTTATTGAAACTATTTAGATTAACAAATAAAAATCTATGTCATAAGAGTTCGTAGAAATTAAAATCAGATTTTTAAGTAGATTTTGATAATTTTTTATGAAATATGTGATTGAAAAATTGTGGAACCCACGGAATATGTAGTTAAAATTGATTATTAACTTAACTATAATTTAAATTTTAATCGGTTGGTACCGGCTAAATGATAAACTTTGGCTCTATGGAGCGAGTGAACGACATCAACTCAGTCAAAAAGATTACTTCCACCTCTGTGAACCATTTAATAGCAAAAGATAGAAATTGGAATGGGTTACGAAACTGATTCCTTATCTCTGCACAACTATATAGAAATATAAAATACGGTGAAATACAAGGAATGTCTCCAAACTCTATATTACACACATTGTTATTTTTCTAAACGATATCAAATCCGGAGTTTGAACTCAGATTTTTTTTATAATGATATCAAATTTTTCAAAATAAGTATTGAAAGTCATTGCTTGCCAGATGCAGTAATTTCTTGTCAAACTAGTTATGAAAACGTTATTTAAATTGTAAATATGCCCTATTTAAATACGGGAATTTTTATGTTGGATTGAGTGACAGATGCTTCCGTCGCGGTGGAGGAGGAGATAGAGTTCAACGCTGTCATTGAGGACATATCGAGCAATGTAAGAATTGCTATAAAGTAGTTAGGGCTTTGGCTCATTTGGCAATGAAGGAAGCAAGAGAATTGATTGAGACCTTGCCAAACAAATTTGGGGGACTGTCCAAAAATGAATTTGAGGATGCAAAAATGCAGCACTGAGAGGCAGGTGCTTAAGTACTAAGCTCCTATTTGGTGGAGCTCAAAATCAGAATTTTAGTAAATTTTGATTAAATCTACGGTTAAAAAGTTGTGAGTCATTTGAAATGTATGGTTAATATTAATTATTGACTTTAATTTGATTTTTACCAAATATGATTTCTTAATTCTTTCAATTAAATTGAATGAAAATCTTGAATTTTTTTTAATTATTTTTGTGTACTTATTTTCTTGTTGGTGAATTGTGTTTCTATAATGTTTCATTCTCCGTTCCCTGCGTATATAAGAAAATAACTATTATTTGTAATAATTATGGTTGAATATAGGTGAACTTTAGAAATAATTTTTCGGATGGACACCACTGTTGTTTAGAATTGACGTTATCGAATTATTTTTCTTTTATGAAAAGAAAAATCCTCAATCTAAGATCTATTTCTTATGCCATATGTCATTACAGGACAATTAATATTTTTGTAGGTACTATCGTTCTACTCCTTTAATCCTTTATTGTCACTGATCAAGTGGTTTTGATTAAAGTAACCGAAGAAGATAATATGGTCGGTGAATCTCTCTCTGATCAAGTGGTTTTGATTAAAGTAACCGAAGAAGATAATATGGTCGGTGAATCTCTCTCTCTTTTTTAATTTATTAATGTAGTGAGTAATATTTCCGAGTCCCTTCTCACCGCGTTGCAATGTTATTATAAACACAATTTTGGCTATGCATCATACATGGCTTGACCACTTAAATTATAAACTCTTGGACCAGTTAAAATATCCACTTACAAATGCATTACACATGGCTTGACTACTGAGGATGCAAAAATGGGGCTCCATATTATGTATACATCACTTGCACGTTAAAGCAGAGTTTCACTTCATGGGACATAAAGATCTTCTCCTTCTTCATTGGGAAGTGTTCACAGACTAAGTTTCACAAATACAAAAATCAAGTATTAAGTTTAAAAAATGCAAAACTTGGGTATTTAGTTAATTAATTAGAAATAATTATTATATTAAGTTTCACAATTGCAAAAATCAGATATCAAGCTTAAAAAATACAATACTAAGGTATTTAGTTAATTAATGAAAAATAATTATTATTTAAATATAATAAATTCACAATTATATCATTAATGATCACATGTACCTAGTTATAGATCACAATTTATTTATTGATAGATATTATCAAATTAATTAGTCATTATTTCGAGGTCATAAATAAAAAATTTTATAGGTCACAATTTACTTCATTGATCACAGATCAAAAAAATTATATGTCACAGTTTATCGATCACATATTTCCAAATTTCTTGGTCAAATTATTTTTTAGTTATAAATTATCGAATTTTAAGATCACAGTTTAACAATAAGTCACAATGAACCAACTAAAGGTCACATACACCAAACACCTCATCCCCATCCTGATACACCACCAATACTTGGTCACAAATCAACTAAATAATTGGTCACAAATAATATCCCACCCCGGCCCCGCCACAAAACCACCACAACCACATTAAGTTTCACAATTGCAAAAATCAGATATCAAGCTTAAAAAATACAATACTAAGGTATTTAGTTAATTAATGAAAAATAATTATTATTTAAATATAATAAATTCACAATTATACCATTAATGGTCACATGTACCTAGTTATAGATCACAATTTATTTATTGATAGATATTATCAAATTAATTGGTCATTATTTCGAAGTCATAAATAAAAAATTTTATAGGTCACAATTTACTTCATTGATCACAGATCAAAAAAATTATATGTCACAATTTATCGATCACATATTTCCAAATTTCTTGGTCAAATTATTTTTTAGTTACAAATTATCGAATTTTAAGGTCACTATTTAACAATAAGTCACAATGAACCAACTAAAGGTCACATACACCAAACACCTCATCCCCATCCTGATACAAATCAACCAAAAAACCACCACAACCACCGCCAACAAATAATTGGTCACAAATAATATCCCACCCCGGCTCCGCCACAAAACCACCACAACCACCGCCAACAACAACAAAAACGTTTGCACCACACTACCTACAAAAAACACCGCCGTCGCCGTAACACCAACCCAACCACCACAACTACCTCCAACAAAAATTCGCAGCAGAACCACCACTGCATCATCTAACGCTGCGTTCGCAGCAGAACTACCACCATCATCGCCCGCATCACCAACAAAATCGTCGCTGCCACAACACCACCACCACCACAACAAAAACTCGGTGTCTACGCCACCACAACAACCAAAACGCGGTTGTGTCAAAGAAAGAGAAGAGAGAGAAGGCAAATCGAAAACACAAACCCTAATTACTCAGCAGCTTCACCGTTCTTAACCACCAACATTACTATTTTGGGATCAATTTCACTAGAAATCTCCTTTATCCTACCGTAGTCGACTTAAATTTGAGCTGGGGTAACACTCTAAGCACTGCGTTGTGCCGCCGCTACGCCGAAGATTATCTTCCTGGGGGCGGCGCTACTACTGAGAGAGAAGGTCGATTAGTGAGAAGGGAGGAGGAGTTGGTTTAGAGAGAGAGATGAGTGAGATACCAGAGATTGGAAAGAAATTAGGTTTTAATTATTAATTTAATTAATACCCGATTTTTTATTAAATAGACTTTTGATCTGATTTTTGAATTTGAAAACTTAAATGTCTGGTTTTATGTAATTTCCTCTTCTTCCTCTGCTATTTATATTGTACAGCCTATGACTATTTTATTCGAATTGGGTCGGCATAGGGGCTATGGGACTCGTATCTTGGAAGGGAACCTTGACAACTTAGTACTTCTGTTGGAATGCCTTATTTCTTTAAAGAATAAAGCTACTCGAACAGGGCATTTGATAGGGTTGGTGACTTTTTTTTTAACTATCAAATGAAAAAAGGACACGTGTCTCATTGTTAAAAATTATATCATTGAACATGTTCATATAGCGTGCTTGTTCTTTAAATACCTAATACGCTAAAGCGTAATTAAGAACTTAATTAGTACTCCAGCTAACTTTAAATATTATAATCTAATTCACATCAAAATATCACGTTTAATAAAAAAAACACTACCATTCAAATATTACCATATTTATCTATGTTATGACATGCACACGTTTCATTAAAAAAAACACTGCCATCAAGTGTACTTATATCTATGTTATTACATACACAATATAAGTATAACAAGTGCTTTGCACACGTCAAAAACTAGTATTGGTTTTAAAATAATGAGGGAACACAATAAATAATTGTTGAAACAAGTGAAATAAATATTTAAGTAAGAGACTGTTGGAGTGTATAAAAAATTTTAATATTAAATTTAAAGATATTCTATTATGTATGAAATTCTTTTTAAAAATAAGAAGACTGTTGGAAATGTTCTAACAAGCTATCATTAAATTTATGTAAAATTAGCACAACATTAAATACTTCACAACCAGAAAAAAATACCACGATAGTAAACATGTATTTGAAATATTCTTTTCCAAACTAATCGTTATATTCAAGTTTTAGAAAAATATTGATCATTATCATTTTTTTCCGAATCAAATCAAAATTCAAAACGAATGAAATCCCATATATGAACGAGGAAAAACTTATATTATATTCTAATTTGATTTGTAAAAACAAACGTGAGAGAAAATTTGAGTGTTCTAGGTCTTGATTAATACACTACTTATTTAAGTAATATATTTTTATCTCATTTTTAGAAACATATTTTTATCTTATTAAATTGATTTAAAGTTCAAGTTACGAAAACGGGTTTACCAAGAGAACGAAAAACTCGAGACCAATAAGAAAAAAATAAGACACTGTTTTACAATTATTATTTGGGTAAATGAAGTTTTGTATGGTGTTTTTTTAGAGAATTTGTGGTTAAAATGTTGGGAAAAGTTTTGAATTTACGAGCAAAATATTTTATTTTGTGAATGTGTGATTGAAAATGAATACGTAGAAAAAAAAGTTCTAAAATAATGGTTGTCAAACAGAAACTAAATAAATATGTTACACCAACTAATTAGCCACCCACGATGACAAAGAAAGCATTCATTTTCAGTCTTTTAGGTCTTAAATAATATTCTATATATTTATTCTCAAGTTTAATGACTCATCAATTTTCATCTAATTTTGTTCTCCCCACTTTGATGTATCCAGCTCAAAATTAACATTTAGTTGAATCTTTTCACTATTAACATTATTTAATCTTTTTTCCATTTTCATTTTCATGCAAAAATATATATTTTTCTTTACAATATTTATATAGATCTTTTTGTCTACAAGGCTTTTTTGGCAAAAAAGAGAAAGTCATCCACAATAGAAAGTATTAAATTATGAATTCTTGACAATTTTTTAAGTTTCAAGATAAACCCAACTAGAAATGAATACAAAATTAATTTTCATCACTAAAATAATAACTATATTAAAAATTATTTTACTTGATATATATATATATAATAACTATATTTTTTTACAAAATTAATTTTTATCACTAAAATAACTATTTATTATTATTATTATTTTTTTTTTTTACAATGTTGAAAGGATCACATGAAGTCTTTTGTATATCTTACAATAGTATCTTAACTTATCAAAATTATTTTTACCTGATTTCATGTTAGAGTTTAAGATACGACATAATTAATGATATATTCATATATTTTTTTTTGTTCAGTAAATGCTTTATTATTATTATTATTATTATTATATAAAATATGTAAAATATAAATTCACAAATTATATATTTTGCGAATTCCTTCGGACAACAAATGATTGAAGTACAATTAAGTACACGCCAACCAAATGGGAAGGTACTAGAGCTATAGAGATACAGATGATCAACTATTAAGTAGGTGTGAACCTATTCAGAAAATATATTCAAACTATAACGATGCATCTACTTGTAAATTGTTTATTTGAACGAAATTTTATATTCCAAATTATTCCATATACTTGACATTCAATTCAATTTGTAAAAACAAAATTTTAAAAAGTTTTGGCCCTTTAAGTCCACCCCACCCTCAAGTGGATTTTAGGGTTAAAATGTGTAAGAATTGACTACTTACACGAGTACTTCTAAAATTAGAGGTCTTTTAAAAGTCAGATAAAAATCTTTTAAAAGTAAGTATGTGAGACATTTTAATTAAGAAGTGACATATCATGTTATTTTCTCTATCATGAAATATTACTTCACATTTAACCCAACGAAAATAAAATTAATATCTAAATATTAGTTTAGGAAATTCTCATATGCAAATTGAAAGCTTAGCCATCTTTGTATTATTTTATTAGAAATTGATTGCGTGTGATATTTTAATTAAAAGAAATTGCCCAACATGTCACATTCTAAGACAATATAATAATCATGAAAATATATGAAACCTCACAAAGAGGTATACCTCAAACTCGAAATTTTAACATTACGAAACAGTAAAGACTTAAAATTATTATAAATCAAGTCTATAATTTTTACAAATTTGATTTTATAGTTGCAATCTAAAGTAATTACAGACGTTACTTTTGAGGAAAAAAAATGAAAAATCATGTCACTTCTCTCTAAGAAAGTTACAAATTAATTGTCACTTCTCTATAAGTAGGTTTTAAATTAAATTAATTTATGTCTAACTTAGCAAAAATTTAATTTAAAAACTTATCGTTTTAACATTTAAGCTTGTATATTTAAATAAGTTTAATTTTTTTTTAATTTTTTTTTGATACTCAGGTATACACTTTCGGCGACTAATCCTGTGGTATACGCCTCGGCCCCTAAATAAGTTTAATTTTAATCTAGCACAACATGAATGATAAAGTGTAACAACATGTCATTTTTCAACTTAAGAATAAAGTAGGAGAATTCCAGATATTTATGAGAACCACTGCTTCATGAAACTCACGTGGGTTTTGATAGTGTGGGTCCTGTCACTCTAGGGGACGTATGTGGCATCTCCTTTTGATTGGGTGTCTGCGCACCCTATTCGTCTAGGGGCTATGTGGCACTGAGAGTTTGGCGAAACCCAACTCGCCTAGCTTCAAAGTAAGGTAAAAAATTTGTAAACTAGAATGATTAAATTGGGAAATTTAGGGTTCATGTTTTCTGATCAAAACATTTCATATTAGAGTTCATAAATAGTGAAAATTGTGCTTCCATTAGTTCAGTAGCGCTATTTTAACGGATTGCGTGAACGATTTGGTGGATGATT
This sequence comes from Fraxinus cuspidata, assembly GCA_903798385.1. Lineage (NCBI taxonomy): Eukaryota > Viridiplantae > Streptophyta > Magnoliopsida > Lamiales > Oleaceae > Fraxinus > Fraxinus cuspidata. Next base: position 21,219 of record CAIGRP010043255.1, read on the forward strand.
TTCATTGATTTAAGGCAATCAGAGATAGGAAAACGAGAATCACAAAGCAAAGAAGTCCGAAATGGTGGATACTCGAAATTTTTTTGGTACTTCTAAGGTTCTATATTTTAGGAAAATAAATTTTGGAATGGTGATTTTTTGAAAAATGTGAGGTTAAAAAAAAAGAAAAAAAAAGTTTTAGATTTATATGTAAAATTATTTTATGAAAAAATCTGTGAATGAAAGTGAGTTTTAGAAAAAAATGAATTTTGAAAAAATAGATAGGCTAAATGGTCGTATTTCTAGAATTAATTGTGATAAGGAGCATATTTCGATTTTGGGCCACAAAATGGGTATAGGGTCTAAGAATTTCTAAAGTGGGCTTGGCATGGCCTGTTTGTGGATTCTTCGGATTGTGAGCTCTTTGCCTTTTCGCCTTAACTTAAAGCTAATGTCCACTGGATTCGGCCTATTTGTCGGCCCATTTAAGCGTCTTCACGTTTAATCAAAATTTCAACCATACATGTATGGCAAAGCTTTTATTAAATAACTAGTAAGACGCACGTGCAATGCACGTGTCATAGTATAATTGCCTATATGATAGTGTAAATATAAAAAAAATTTATTCATCTTAAGCATTAGTTACATTAAACTTAAAACACTTGAAATGATGATAGGTGACAAAAATAATATTAACGGATTTGATTCAAAGCTTATTTTTTAGACTTTGCGTTTGAAGGTATCTTTGTTCTTTTTTAAAAAAAGACAGGGCATAGATGATTAGGTGTTGATGCCTTGTTAAAGAGATAATGAAGTTCAACTCAGCCCTCCCTTTTTTACCTATTGAGGTAAAGCATTATGTCTATTTCATCTCGTGCTCATAGAATCTCCAATTAACTGTATCAATTGCACCAGTATTTAACTTCTTTACCAAGGCCCTATGCAAGACGTATGTGGTCGAGACTAATTAATTAATGATAATAC
>CAIGRP010043256.1:0-19609 GCA_903798385.1 Fraxinus cuspidata
AATACAAGTTTAGTTTGAACTCTTATAAAATATATTAAACTCTAACGGGTTATATTTTATAATGTGTCTTGATGTTATCAATTTGACTGAAAAATTCTCTCAGCATTAGGGAAATGAATTAAAAGTTAAAAATAATATACAAATGTATCCCTATATAATCTAAATCCTTGCAAAAAACAATTCGAACCAGAAGTGAAAGATAATTCATTTAAATGCATTTACTGATCAAAGAGATCAACAATATCTCACACGCCAACTTTAAATGCTTCAACTCGAATTGATGTCTTGGAAGGAAAAATTCTTAACATTATATTTGATATATCAATGACACATCCGAAACGTGAAGATATTCGATTATGAGACATAAATCTTCAAAAGAAAATGGAACAAATAAAGAAGATGGTCTATATATATATATATATATATCAGAAGGTAATGTCATTATAGAATAAAATAGAATCGAAGCGAAAAAGTTGTCGACAACATTTTTGTACATGATGTGTTGCTTCATATTATAAAAGACGAGGATATCGAATAAATTCGTCAAATCATATCAATAGAATAAATGATTGGCCAAATAAATAGATGAAATCTTAGCAAATTGAATTTACTAGAAAAACCTAATTTTTTTGGGATTTACAGCCCAAACACCCAAGGCTGTATATTTACATGAAATGAAAAAAAATAAAAAAAAATAAAGTCGTAATATATAATGTATGACTCTTAGTATAATTAATTTCACAAAGACTTGTATTAATAGATAAATTATCTCGCAGTGGATGCAATAACAAGTCTGTATCTTGTTTGTTTGACAATGCATGAAATTTGATAAGCATGTAATAAATATGATTATAGACAACGGATTTTATGTTTGAGGCATATTCAAGTGATATTATCATGAGGGAAAGTGAATACGCATTTTAATGTCTCTCCCTTGACCAATGTTTTGTTCCAGCGGGTTTTTTTGGCAAGGTTTTTATCGAGACAACTTTTGTAACGTACTCAAAAAGATAATATAATCTTTTTCCTTCATTAGAATTTTTCTCACAGAGTTTTCCGAATAAAGTTTCCAAGACAACATGAAACATGCTTTACCATAATTATAATATTGCAGATATGGACTTAAAAGATATGGATGGCTTGATACAAGATTTTCATATATTGAAATCAGGTGGAGCAACTATACTCTTTTTTCTTAACTCAAGTTTTGTCCAACTGAATTTTCTTGATAAAGTTTTAACGAAGCTAATATTTTGTAATATGTCATTTAAGGGTGAGTGTTGTAAATTATATGTTTATTAGTGAATGATAATTATATCACTACAATTCTGATTTTTATTATCATTGTATCCATATTGCTTCCCTATAAATATGAAAATTTGGTTCTTAATAAAATATATAAAACTCTTGACTTTTTTGCTTTCTGCTCTTTTCTTTCTATTTTATAACACAAAATATTCTTTAATTTTTAAAACAAGATGAGCATGTTTGAGGCAGGGGCAGATCCGCTGACCCCTCTAATTTCACCACTGGTTTTGCTAAGTTTAAAAGAGTAAAAGTTAATTTGTATTTCGAAATCTATTTGAGTATGTCATTGTTTATAAGTTTACAAATCAGTCATAAGGTCATCTCTAATCCATATTATCAAATTCGTCCAGCTTTCTAATCATCTTATAAATTCTTCTCCAACCCATTCACCAATTTAACAATATTTCCCTATTTTAATTCTCAACAATTAATTTAGTTTAAAAAAATTATTTAATTATAAATTATTTTACTACTAAATCTAATAATTAAAAATTATATTAATTAACTAATGTACTAAATTTATGAATAAATTTTAAAAAAGTAGCACATTTAGCCATTGTTTAGTAGAGATTAAAATCAGATTTTGATAAAAGTTGATGAAATGCGTAGTTGAAAAATCATTGGTTCCATAAAATGTGTGGTTAAAATTATTTGTTGACTTTGACTTGAGATTATAGTTGGATTTTAATCCAAACCAAACAGGGGCTTAATAATAGAAAAAAAATTATATTTAATATAAATGTCAATAAAATTAATAATCAAATTAAAATAGATATAAATAAAGTTAAATTATCAAATAATAAAAAGAAATAAGAATAAAAATTTGTTGTAGTATAAAATGAAGGACAAAATGAAACTTATGGAAATATCTAACATTAACACCACATTGGTGTAGAGAAATGCATTGGGTTGGAGTGATTTTTTGCACAAAATTTGTATTTTTATTCCAATCTGCGATGCCATAAATAATCTTTTTCCAACTTTGCCAAACATGCTAAGAAATGCTAAAACTCTTCACTACCTCACTCTTTTAAATAAATAATTAAACGTTCTACGATACACAACAAACAAATCACCACCTTTGAAATTGCGTCTTTCTTTTGCTAATAATAGTGTCGTGTGTTTGGTGACTTACAAATGTATGAGATCGTTGACAAGTAATAAGTGTGTGAGTAAAAGTATTGTCCCACAAGTAATAAATCTTAAATTGAATCTTGTTAGTTTGTTATCAAATTTGAATATAAGCATAAAACAAAAGGTTCGATTTTTTTTGTTTCTAAATTATCCTAATTATTATATAAGAATTTAATGAACTATACATGTGAATATGAAGTATTGGAAGTTTGAATCCACCTATCATTATCGTATTTTAAATTTTCAACCTATATTATCTAATGTAATTTATGTATCCTTGACAATTTATAATCAAATTTTATTCAACTATATTTTTCGATGTAAGTCAAATACATTCCAAATACAACCTGATACTATTCGTATCTCGAATTCATATGCAAAATAACGTATTCAATTATAAGAGTATATTTAATGATTGCATAAGCTTTAAATGTATTCCTAAAATCTATTGCTCCTTATGTTGCTATTGCAATGTTCTAAACATATCATAAACCTCTCCAAAACATAACAAGCAACTAATTACCTAAATGATAATCAAACATTCAAGTAATGAAATAAAGCACACAAGATCAATCAAAAATACAAATTTACTAACTAAATAGATTTTGAATTGAAAATAACTAAATAATAGGTTTCATCTTTTTCCCAACACAATGGAGTTTAGCCTAACATGTTTTTAATAATATTACACAAAGAAGTATGGAAATTCATCACCGGGATATATGAATACAAGAAATAGATGTAGAATCAATCCCTTGCTTTTGACATTCTATTCCGAGCCTTGAATCTTCAATATCATTGTGTTTTTTTTTTTTGCCTTTTGTCCGTTGTTGGCCTTATTCTCTACATGAAAGTAAATGGGATTGGCCTTCCTTGATAGCAAGACGTATATGATTTTTATGATAAGAGAGATGTCTTGCAATATTGACGTTCTTGAGATATAGCGGCTGAAATTGGGTCAAGAATCACGTCAAAGATGGTTTCCATAAAGAGTTTTAACAAAAAAAGGAAACTACCCTATCTAGCTGTTAACGCTTGTGATCATATCGTTAAATGCACCTAAAATATGCTTTTACCACAATAAGCATTGTGATTGCAATGCTGTGAGGCGTGCAATCACACTCTTCAATATTTGGGATCAACTTCATCCCCAACTTTTTTTCTTTGTAAGGTTCGAGACCTTTTTTCATGTAGTTTCAATCCTTCGTCTTTCAATTCCATCCAGTTGAATTCATGCATTCTCCAATCATCCTTTCTTAGTCGGAATCAACTTTGAATATTTATAATTTAGTTCCCAAACTTGGAATTCTTTAGTTCTCGTTCCTTTATTCCTAAATCACTTTCAATTATTGAGTTTTACTTAACAAACAATATATACCAGAGATTAAACAATAATTTGTCAAAAGTACTCCCAAATCTCCATTTTTAACTACCTAAATAAGTACATAAAATATACATGTCATCGTGTATTGAACATTTCATGAAGAAAAAGTTAAAAGACAACCAAGTGGATACAAGACTACATAACTCAACTCCAAACTTGAAATGGCGTCTTGTTTTTGCTATCAATAGTTTCATGTACCAAATTGTCAATATTTTATTAAAAAGACTAGTTAAAAGGGCAACCAAAGGAAGAAAGCACGACAAAACTCAACTCTAAAGTTGAAATTGAATCTTGCTTTTGTTGACAATAGTGTTATGTAACACAATGTCAATATTTAAGTGAAAATATGAGATAGTTAAAAAAAAAAAAAAACACAACGAAGACAACCAAATATTCTATAATTTTTTAAATAAGAAAATGTTGACACCTTAATATCAACTCTACACGTCACACTTTAAATGTCAATGCTTTTAAAATTGCATATTGTTGACCCCAAAAAATGTACAAATGAGGTGGCCAACAGAGTCCAAAGCCTCTCACATCAACGCAATTTGGATTCCTGCACACTCAGACAAACTGTTAGGCACACATGGCCTTCTCCAAAAGGGCTGGAGTTGGTCGCGCGCACTGTGACGATCAAGCCAATTAGATAAATAATTATGGGTGTGGGAGAACTTAAAACGTGAGCCTCCAATGAACAAAAAGGGGGTCGACTTAAGGGGATAAATGAGTTAAATATATGGCAAGAATATAGTTTTGAGAGTCTAAACTTGCACTACATTTGAATGGCACTAAGTTTGAGCTTTTATACTTGGGTATGACGGATAAGGTCCGTTAAATGGTGATGCTCGTGGCCCCATCTAAATGACTGACCTCTCTTGTTATAGATATCAATCAATCACAGCCTTAAATGCAGCCTAACTTGTGGCCGTGGACTTGACCAAATAGGTTGGCGGCAGCGTCGATGGCAGTGAGTTGTCTTGTCAATCACATATAACAAGATCTGCTTAAGATCTTCTCACTGACTTGCTTCGGACCAGCTCTTCCTACGAGGCCTGTATGTTATAGGGTCGGTCCAGTTTTACTCTATGGGAAAAAGTGGTTTGTCCATAATTGAAGGGGGTCGTCCTATGTTAGCGTATAGGGCGTGGGGCCCCGAACAGTTCGTTTCGTAGGTTAATTGAGACCACGTGTTGGTCCTAGTTTGTAAGGTATAACAACAATTCTTAAAGTCTAGGTATGATTATTCATATAATGCATGGAATTTCAAGTTAAAGTAGAAAAGAAGTGGTCGTATCAACAACAGGTTGAAATGGTAGCGAGAAGTCTCTCTGATGGAGTTGAAGCTTTCGATAAGGCGGAGTCAAATGATGAGAGGCCATTGTAGTAAAGGGTGAGCCTGTTTGTTAAAGTTGAAGCCTATGATGAAGCTATCGAATGAGGCGAGGCTCATGTAGTAAAGTGCAAGCCTGTTATTGAAGTTGAAGCCTATGATAAGGCTGTCAAATAAGGCGAAGCCCTTGTAGTAAAGGGCGAGCCTGATTGTTGAAGTTGAAGCCTGTGATAAGGCTGTCAAGTGAGGCGAGGCCCTTGTAGTAAAGGGCGAGTCTGTTTGTTGAAGTTGAAGCCTGTGATAAGGCTGTCAAATGAGGCGAGGTCCTTGTAGTAAATGGCAAGCCTGTTTGTTGAAGTTGAGGTCTATGATAAGGCTGTTAAATAAGGCGAGGCCCTTGTAGTAAAGGGTGAGCCTATATGTTGAAGTTAAAGTGCATTGGGTAATGCGCTCTAATGATTTAAAAGAAATGCTTGTTCCCTAAACAAAATAGTTCGGTGGGTAGGCGGTTTTCGAGACCCACAGTGCTGCGCATTTAATGTGCAATGATGATTATTTGTTATAGTTGATGGAGATTACTCAAATCTGAAGCCGTGTAAGCCTTGTTACATCTGGTCCTTTGACTTACATTTTGAACATGCACTTTTTCATTTTAACGTGTTGGATGGAACTGCAAGTGTATGGCTAAGATCGCAGTGGGAGTAAATCCAATGGTGGGGGTTCAACCTTCTTGTATATATAGAAGGTCCAAGTCCTACCTTCTCTTTCCTCTTTACTTTGAAAATTGAAAACATCCAAGTGCCGAAATCCTCCAACACCTTGTTCCTACAACCAACTTCATTTTCTCCATGTTCGAGTACCTGAATCTTGTGTAAGTACCAATAATTTCCAGATTTTCATCTTGTTCTCGTGAAATAGCTTCCTTTTTGAAGAAGAGTGCACTAGGGGGGTCTTTTGGAGTGGATATGGCACTAATTTGTGTCGAGGGAGGCATGCCTCCTATAATTCCTACTGAGATGATTATAGAGGCCATGGAGGGCCCTCACAGTGCATGGATGATGCATGAGGGCCCCATAGACTATAGTGTTAAGTGGGGGCCTCCTTGTGGGCGACTGATATAAAAGAAAGTGAACTGGAGACCTTTAGGAGAGATATAAGATCCAGGTGATATTGAGAAGATGATGTGTTTTCCTAGAGAGGGGTGTGTAGCTGTGAGCGAGGCGATTCTGAGTGGGGGAATGAAATTATCTCTGCACCACTTTTTGGGTTTATCCTTAGGCATTATAACTTATCCCCAACCCAATTAGTGCCAAATGCATGGACCAAATTAGCATGGGCATTTTCTTCTGAAGGAAGAGACTTTTGGTGAGAATATGTCACCCCATGTTTTTCAGACCCTCTTTCTGCCCAGAGCCTCTAGTAGGGAGAGTGATTGCAAGGGGTGGTACTGTATTCTCCCATGGGGCTCGCATTTTTCCTTCATTTAGGGGACTCCAACCTCATCAAGAATTGGAAATCGTCTTGGTTCTGGGTTAGGGGTAGCTGGTAGATAATGGAGGGAGATACGGTCCCAGAGATAACTGTGCCGACCTAGTACCATGAGTATAGTGAGTCTAGCCTTAGCTAAATTGATCCTTTATCTTATGTTTCTATTTATTTCTTTTCTGATTTGTCCTTTGTGCAGCTGTAGTTAATCGGTTGGAGCTCGAGCCGTCTGAGTGGGCAATTATCAAAGCAATCTATGAGCTGCCTTTGGAGATGAGGTATTTCAAGAATGTACTTGGGAAGTAGAACCTCTTTGTTACTCACCAACTGATGGTTACAAAAGGTAGATTAGCTCATAACCTTTAATTAACGGTTCACCTCTTTTGACAATTATTTGTTTTCGTAGCCTTACTAACGATTTGCCTCTTCGTTTGTAGGGCAACACGATAAGAAGGAATATGTTAAACCAAATATGTTCTACGTGAGACATTTGGGAGAGGGGAAGAATAAGAAGCCCTTGACTTCCAACTCCTCATCCTACAAGAACAAAAGGGACTAGCTAGCTCGTCTCTTGAAGATGACCCACCACCTCCTTCCGAGAAAAAACGTAAAAGGAAAAGAAGAAAGAAACAGAGACATCCATGGAGAGGAAGTTGGTTCTGTCAAAGAACATTGGGCATGATCCTCCCCTAAGCACCAATTAACCATTGGAGAGTCACTTCGATGACCCATTCAAGCTGAGCCCATTTCATCCGTGAAGATAGTAGAGGCGGATGAGGTGGCTGAAGAGGGGGCGAGTTTAGTGAGGAAGAAACAGGGCAAGGAGTTGAGGCGTGCTCCATCTGGAGGAAAAGTCCAGAACTTCTTGGGAGGAAGATCTGATGAAATTGACTCCATTGTGATGGAGATGCTTTCTGTTGAGGTCCAGGGGCTACAAGGATTCATCATAGGTATTGGATTGATAAATACTCATCGTACATCGAGACTTGTGACGTAGTCGACATGGTGGAGGCTGGGCTGGCCCTGGAGACTCGCTCTCAGGGCTTATTTTTAAATGCCCAAATAGAGATGAGGTAGCTGCATGGCCTCAATAAAGAATTCTTTCAAAGGGAAAATGATGCGGATGCAGCCCTAAATAAAGTAAAGGTAGAGGTATCCTCAACTAATGAAGCTATTGAAGCCTCCAAAGTAAAGCAAGTTGAGGTGGAGTCGAGGATGGAGTCACTTTCTAAGGAAGATAATGAACTAATGAAGAAAGTCCATCTTTACAAAGCCGAGGTGAATGCTTTGACGAAGCGTGTGGAAAACTCTGACAATGTACAAAAGATTGTGTCGTCAGCTTTGGAGGCTGCCAATAAAGTGAAAGGAGAGTTGAAGGCTCGGGTTGATGAACTGACTGCTAAGATTACCCACTTTGAGCAGCAATTGAGCGGGGCAAAAGAGGCAGCAGTGAATGAGTACATCGCCCATTTCTATGAAACGGCTGAGTATGACGGCCTCAGTTTGTATTGGAGGAAGGTCGCATACAATAAGGTCTTTGGAAGGCTTGTCGAGCTACATCCCCAATTGGAGTTATCTTCTTTAAAGAAGAATTTTTGGCTGATGAGCTTTCCACCCTTGCTAATGAAGTGGAGGACTCGGTAGAGGAGGTTGATGCTCAAGAAGGGCCTCAGCAGGATGACGCTGCCATTTAGACAAGGCTTTCTGTTTGCAATCTCTTTGTAGCAGTTCTTTCTTTTTAATGAATTTAATTGTATAAAAAGACCTTTTTCTCAATTTCTTCGTGTTTGTAATTGATTGAGCAGGAACTGATTACACTTAAAACTTGTAACTAACTGAATTAACAAATGGGCTTACGTAGATGGTCTTGAATAATGATAATATATGAGCTCATCATAATTAACTAAATTAAATTAATTTATGGGCTCACCATAGTTAACCTTGAACAATAATAATCAATGTGTGAGCTCGTCATAACTATTTGATTTAAATTAACATATGAGCTCTCCATAATCGGTCTTGAGAAATGATAATATATGAGCTCATCATAACTAATTGAATTAAATTAACTTATGGGCTAACCATAGTTAGCTTTGAACGATAATAATTGATGTATGAGCTTGTCATCATTAATTGGAGTGGATTAACATATGTGCTCGCCGTAATCGATCTTGAGCAATGATAATAATTTATGAGCTCGTCATAATTAACAAGAGTTGTTGAAATGACATTTGCATTAATCAAAAGTATACACAAGCAATAACCGTGGCTTTACTAGTAATACATTTGCAAGTGCTCCACATTTCAGGGGTAGGGTTGTACCTTTCCATCCAAGTTTTCAATTAGGAAGGTCCATGGTCTCACGTCACCTGATATACGGTATGGACACTCTCAGTTCGGACCCAGCGTGCCAATGCATGCTCTCTTGAAGAAAGGAAGACCCTTCTGAGCACAATATCACCCCTTCTGAATGATTTCTTCTTGACTTCGGCATTGTAATACCGTGCCATTTTCCTCTAGTAGGATGCTAGCTTTATTTGTGAAGGAAGACCCACTTCGACCAGGCTCATAGCCTCAGCCCCATATGCTATAGAGAAGGGGATTTTTCCTATTACAGTTCGGTTGGTGGTGCGAATTGCCCATAACATATGGGGGAGCTCGTCCACCCGCGCCTATTTCGACACATCATTTCTTTTTCAAAAGGTACTTGATGGTCTTGTTAACTGCCTCAACCTGACCATTTGCTTGGGGATGGTCATGGGAGGAAAATGCATCTTGATACCCAGTTTATCGCATAAGTCTTTAACCTTCTTGTTGTCGAATTTTAGCCCAATATTTGTTACGAATGAGTGTAGAATTCCGAACCGGCACATGATGTTTTTTCCAGATAAACTTGGACATGCTCGCCTTTGTTATTTTTGCCAATGGTTCTGCCTAGACCCACCTAGTAAAGTAGTCAATGGCGACAATCGTATAGTTAGCACTTCCTTTTCCTTTTGGTGTCTATTAGGTTGACTCCCCATTTAGTGAAAGGCCAGCGGCTGGATACCATAGTCAGCTCCTAGGATGGCTGCATTTGAATGGAAGAGAAACGTTGACATTTGTCAAACTTTCTTACAAATTATATTACGTCTTTCTTTAAAGTTGGCTAATTATTTCCTTGCCTTGATACTTTCTGAACCAGTGTTGGTCCCCTGGTGTGGTTGCCACAAACTCCTTCATGAATTTCTCACATGAAATAGTTGGCCTCTTCTCCTCCAGTGCATCGCGAGAGCGAGGATGAGAAACCTCTCTTATACAGCATTTCATCCTCAACACGTAGTAGGAGGCTCGACGCCTGAGTTTGTGGGCTTCTTCTTTATCTTCTAGCAATGTTTGATCTTTTAGGTAGGCAACAATTAGTTGCATCCACGATTGCGTCCCTTCAATCCACATTATTTCCTCCCCCTTGCAGGTAGAAGGTTTAGGGAGGTACTCCACTGGTACAATGTTAAGCAGTTCGGAATCCTTGCTGCTAGCTAGTTTTGACAAAGTATCGGCGTGTAGGTTCTTAGCCCTTGGTATCTGGGTCAGCTCAAATTTCTCAAATTAGGGGAGTAGGTCCATCACCTTTTTCAGGTTTGCTGCCATGCCTTTATCCTTGGTTGTGAACTTGGCATTGACTTGACTCACAACCAGCTATGAGTCACCACAAACTATTAAGCTCTTGACATTCATTTATTTCCCTAATCTAAGGCCTGCTATCAATGCCTCGTATTCTACCGCGTTATTGGAGGTCCTGAAATCAAATCTTACTGCACAGTTGAGTTTGTGGCCCTCTGGGCTTTTTAGCAATATACCAACCCTAGACCACGTTTCGCCAGAAGATCCATCAACAAATAGTTGTTAACCTGGGGGGTTTGCTGGTTCCATCACGACATTGATATCTATTGCCTTAGTGAATTCTGCCACTACTACTACTTTAATAAGGTTCTTGGCCTATATAAATTGTCGAATTTGACTCAATTCTATGACCCATTTCATTAGCCTTCCTGAGGCATCCGATTTTTGGAGAACTTGCTTAAGGGGAAGGCTTGTCAATATGCGTATACTGTGGGCCTGTAAGTATGTCCTCATCATTCTAGAAGCAACCATAAGGGACAAAGCAAGTCTTTCCATGTCAGTGTAATATAACTTAGTTGGTAAAAGGGCCTTGTTCACGTAGTAGACGAGCAGCTGCATGCCGCCTCTTCCATTACAAGGACCGAGCTCACAACTTCTGCTCTTATGTCAAAATACTCTAGCAACACTTCTCCCTCCTTGGGCTTTGAGAGGAAAGGGGTTTGGCCCAAGTGCTTCTTCATCCCTTATAAAGCCTTTTCACATTCCTCATTTCATTGGAACTTCTTTCCTCCCTTTAGAACTTTAAAGAATGGGAGACACCTATCTGTCACCTTAAAAATGAAGCAATTTAGCACTACTGGACAGCCTGTCAAATATTGTACTTCTTTGGGTTTGTAAGGGGATTTCATATCTAGCAGGACCTTAGTCTTTTCAGGGTTTGCTTCAATGACTCGTTGGTTAACCATGTAACCCAAGAATTTTCCCGAAGCCATACCAAAATATAAGGTGGCATCCAGGTGTTCGATGTGATTTGTTGTTTTGAGGCTCTTCACAAGCATGTTATTGACATATACCTCCATTGTCTTGCCTATGAGGTCGACAAACATCCCGTTGACTAGCTATTAATAAGTTGCTCCAACATTTTTCAAGCCAAAACGCATGATTTTGTAGCAGTAGAGGCCTCTGTCAGTGATGAATGAGGTGTTCTCTTCGTTTACTGGGTGTATGGGAATTTGGTTGTACCCTGAGTATGCATCCATGAAGTTCAAGAATTCATGGCTTGTAGTGGAGTCAACTAATTGGTCGATCCTTGGAAACGAAAAGCTGTCCTTTGGGCATGCTTGGTTAAGATTGGAAAAGTCTATGCTTACTCTCCACTTGTCATTGGATTTCTTTACTAAGATAGGGTTGGAGAATCACTTTAGGTACATTGCCTCCCTGATGAACCCGTTGTATATGAGTTTTTGCACCTCTTCTGTCAGGGCTTTTCTTTTTTACCTGTGAGGTATGAGTCTGGGGTCCACATTAAGACGGTGGCAACTAACTTTGGGATCGATACCTACCATGTCTTCGTGCTTCCATGCAAACATGATAAAGTCATAAAGAATGAAGCCTTTAAGTCTTGTCTTTTCTTCTGACTCAAGCTCATTTTCTACCTACAACAACCTTGTGGGGTCGTGGGGTCCATTGAGAAAGACTCGAGTTCTTCCACTGGGGTCGCTTGTCAGTTTGATTAGGTGACCCTAGGGTCCAAATCCACAGAGATGACTCCTTCTTCAAGGGTATCCATCATGTTGATGTCTCTCTCCTACTTAGGGGTATGACATTTTTCAGGCGCGTCAACCATTTTAGCATCTACTAGGACCATATTTACACTTCGAGGCTCGGACTTCCTCAAAGTGCTGAGAGAGCATTCCTTCAAACCCATCTCGAACTATAGTGATTCCTCTTTTAGTTGGAAATTTCATACATAAATGGTGTATGGAAGTAACGGCCCCAAGTTCTTTCAAAGCGGGTCATCCCAGCACTCCATGGTAGGCGGATCGATGGTCTATAATGAGGAATTCCATGTAGTGGTGAGCTGTAAGTGGGTGTTTCCCCATTTCCACTGCCATGTGATCCTCTCCCTTGGAACAATGCTATCGCCGGAAAAATTGTATAAGTGGGCGGCTATGGGGGTGAGCTCATGGTCTACCATCATCTTGTTATGATCGTTCCAAATAGGATGTTGACGAAACTACCATTGTTCATCAACATGCGCTTGAGCCCATTTCTAGCTATGATGACTCGTACAACCAGAGCGTCGCAATGGGGGTAATGAACCCCAGTGGTATCTTCCTATGAAAAGGTCATTTGTGGGACATTTCTTGATCCACGAGTAGTGCTATTGACTAAGTAGCTTGTCATGGGAGGATCATTTGCTTCCCTTGCGTAATTTCTCTAAGCATTTCTTGAATCTCCTCCCACATGTGGGCTACCAATAATGGTGTCGATTTCCATGATGAGGACATTATCTACCTTAGCTAGGGGTTCTCTCCTAGGCCTTTGTCCGCCTCTTTTCCTATTTCTTTCTTCCTCGTGCTCCCGCCAAGGCGATTCATTTCTGCGATGTCCTTTCGTCTCACCACGTCTAGGTTTTCTCTCTTGCCTAAGCTGAGGCGCATTCCTTTGTACTTGATGGGTGTTTCTCCTCTCTTCACCGGGGCTTGTTGGCTCCTCATGATATGCTCTAGACATGTAGTTTTCAGTGTCATGGTTGTTGGTTCGATGGTAGGTACATTATTGCCTATCTTTAGGCTCCCCGTTCCTTCCTCTATCTTTACCTCTTCATCTGGATTGATTTGATTGTCTTTGAGCCTCAGATCCAATCTCTTTGTATGCTAAAGAGGGAACTGCATATCCTGCTTGGGTCCATTGCTAGTTTACCAACTGTAATATAGGACCTCGTCGCTGTCTCTGAAGCGGTGAGAGCCCCAGTGAAGTTCGATTGTGGTGATCAATCAATTCCTCATTGACAATCTTACTCCTCATCATTTCTACTAAGGTATCATAAGAAGTAGGATTCATATTTTGCACATCCCTCCAAAATAGAGTGTTCATGTTAAGGCATTCTCTTAGAGCAGAAAGTATCTCTCTATCCGTAACTTGCTCACAACAGGTCATTTCGTCTGTGAAACGAGCCAAGTAAAATTTCAAAGTATTACATGCTTGCTACCTCATTTCCTGCAGCCCCTGGATAGGGCCTTCACCTTATTTGCTAGACAAGTATTGGTTCAAAAAGGCCTTTTTGAAGTTTGGCCAAATCTTAATACTGCCGCCTGGGATCCAAATCTCTGTAGACCCAATTATTGTGAGATGGAAAGATTTGTACTTTAGCACTGGTAAAGCTCCTCATAGAGACATATGGGTCTTATAATTATTGAGGTTCTTCATCGGATTACCCTTTCCTTCATATTTGGGTATTTTTGGCAGCACGAATTGGCTTGGAACTGGGGCACTTCTCAACTCTTAGGAGAATGGCAAACTTTCGTCGTCATCATCTAACTTAAAGGATCTTCATGGACCGGCGAAATTATCTTCCTCTGCTTGGTATCGAGGCGGTCGTAACGTTTTCGCTTGATTTTTGAAGTTCACATCGTCTCTTCTTTCTTGCCTATTTCTAGGTGGAGGATCCCCCCGATGTTCATATTCTTGATATTGTTTTGGATCTCTTTGAACATGGAGAGATTGATGGGACCTATTTCTAGGCCTTGATGGTCTAATTTGATCAAAAACACTGGTGGATCTTTTGGGTTCACGTTCTTGAGCATATTTGGGGGGGAGGGGAAAAGGGGAGTTTCCCTCGTGTGATACATTACCACTGGATCGGCTAGTAGCATAGTTGGTGAAGGTGTCCATTTCCACCTCCCTCTCCGCTGGACTGATCTCCTTTCTGTGTGTTTAGGGGTAGGCCGCCGTGTCATTTTTCTCGCCTTCTTGGGGAAACACTCCCTGTTGAGGCATTTGGTATCCTGCCTGCTGGTGTATCTGTAAGAGTAGTTGTTGCATGGTATCGTTCAGTTTGGCCATGTTTCTCATATTTGCAGTCATCTCTCGTACTTCCCTAGCTAAGCGAGTGGTGATACCGCCTCGCTGTGTTGGTGGTGGGGACTACGTAAGTTCACATTTCTTCAGATGACCTCTTCTTTAGAAGCCTCATGTTATCTATTTCTACCCTGTGACCCGTAGTGGCTAGAACTCATAATGTGTATTTTACTTGGAGCTAAAAATAGGTGTTTTAGGTTCTTTCTCTTTGTAGCGATTCTTTCTTCAAGAACTAGGCTTTTCTTCAAGGTTTTTATTTCAATAACCTTTACCACAAGGATGTTCGTAGTTATAGTATCGAAGTTCTCACAGACTGCGCCAATCTGTTGACCCCAAAAAATGTACCAACGAGGTGGCCAACAGATCTCAATGCCTCTCACATCTATGCAAGGTGGATTTCTGCACACTTAAACAAATCGTTAGGCACACGTAGCGTTCTCCGAAAGGGGTAGAGTTGGCCGCGTGCACTCTGATGGTCAAGTTCAAAAAATAATTATGGGTGTGGGAGAGCTTAAAACGTGAGCCTCCAATGAGTTAAATGTGTGGCAAGAATATACTTTTGAGAGTCTAAACTTGCATTACTTTTGAATGGCACTAAGTGTGAGCTTTTATACTAGGGTATGACGGATAAATGTCGTTAGATGGCAATGCTAGTGGCCCCATCTAAATGACTGGCCTATCTTGTTATATACATCAATCAATCACAACCTTAAATGCAGCCTAACTTGCTACCGTGGACTTGACCAAATAGGTTGACGACGGCGGCAATGGCAGTGACTTGTCTTGTCAATCTCATACAACAAGATTTGCTTAAGATCTTCTCACTGACTCGTTTCAGATCAACTCTTGCCGTGGGGTCTGCATGTTATAGGGTCGGTCCAGGTTTGCTTTGCGGGGAGAAATGGGCCGTCCACACTTGAATGGGGTCGTCCCATGTTAGCGTGTAGGGCGTGGGGACCCCGAACTGTTCACCTCGTAGGTTAATTGAGACCACGTGTGGGTCCTAGTTTGTAAGGCGTAACACATATTGCTATTTTTTTTAGCAACATAACATGTAATGAAATGTCAATATATCAATGAAGAGATGAAAAAATCAAAAGGACAATAAATGGAGAGGGCATAACTAAATTCTAGATTATCCTAAATCAAAACTTGAGTAAGTTTTGAGGTGTAAGAGCATATGCAATGACAATATTATTGGAATTTTGCTACTTGTACATCGAAAATGTATGTAATGAATTACATAATATAATGTGGAAGAAAAATATTGAATGAAAAAATTAATTATGTTTTAAACAACAAATGGTAGAGTGCAATCTTGATGTACATGTAACAAAATTCATATTATTGTACATGTGATTTGGAAAATGGAGATGGAGAGGAGAGAGTCTCCAATAGGGAAATGAATTGCACTTATTGTAGATTCATGTACAAAAGAGAATGTAAATAAAAAGCGGAGATAAATTATAAAAATTAAAATAACGAATCCTTTCATCTTTTCATTATAATGCAAATTTTTTAAAATTGGATTGCTACGACGGACAACGAAAGGAAAAACGGGTCTGGTATTCCATGGTCGTATGCTCAAACTCAAGCAGTCATAAAAATCAAACAGAGGGACCCCAACATTTTCTGCACCCTCATTTAATGCATTTCGGCAGCCCCCCACCCTTGTTATTCTTATTCTTCTCCCTTTTCCACTTTAAAGCATTGTGTGTACACACACACACACACAAACCATATATAGCTACTCCGATGGCTGCAACACCATTAGCCATTAGCTATATATTTCAGTTTAGTAGAGCATCTCCCGTGGTTCTCTATATTTTAAAATTAAAATAAAGATTGAATTTGACTTTATATTCGAGTAATAGATCCAAAATCTTCAAATTGGGGGAGGGGTGAAAAATGTTGATGAGACAAAACGTACACGTATCTTTCAGGTATGAAATAATTTCAAAATTTCTGCATAAAATTTTAAAAATTTTCAAAATGTTGTGAGAGTGGTTGCCATCCCGTTCCTACGCGGCTCTGCCACTGCTCCACTCTATGAACTTATTGGAGGAAAGCAAGTGAATATATATATATATATAGAAAAATGATTTAGACATAATTATTCATCTCTAAAAGCAAAATAAAGAATAAATATGTAGAATTTGATGGACTTGTACAAGGTTTTCCCTCTTTATATTTGGGATGCTCTCTGTATAGAAATTTATATTCATTAAAATAAAGGGGCATTGTTGGATGTACTCTTAGTCAGGGTAAATATTTTCGTGAAAGTAAAAATGTTTTATAATTGGCTCGAATATTTGATTCGAAGAAATTAAGAGATTGTGGTTAAGGGTTTAAATAAATGTCGAATTAATAATAAATCAATAAATAAAAAGATCTTTTTTCGTGGCCGGATTGATGTAAGAGTGAATCAGCCGGTTTAAAGGTGAAACAACCAATTTTTATCACAAACAAATCGGTTTTAGTTATGAACCAATTGGTTCTCTGATAATTTTAATCATTAAAATTTTAATATTTCACTAAGACCTGTTCGATCGTAACGAATTCCATTTTGGCTGTTTGATTGCAACATGAAAATGGAAATCGAATTTCATGATACAACCACTTTAAGTTGCATTTTCTTTATTTTTATGGAAAACGAATTCCTATGAAATTGATGAGTTTTTATTTTCCAACTAATATGAAATTAAAATTCATTTCCACTTTTACTCATAAAACATACCCTAATAATCCAACCGAATTCTCAATTTTCCTAGTGAAATCAATTAGTCATTTGATAACACAATAAAATAGCAAGAAAAAAAAAAGTAGGATAATGTTTTATACTAAAGTAAAATATTAAGCCCTCTCGGTGAAAATTGAAATCAAAATTTTAATAAATTTTAATAAAAAATGATGAAATATATGATTAAAAAATCCCATAAAATATTTAATTAAAATTAATTATTGACTTCGATTTAAATTAAAATCTTAATTTTAATCCTACCAAACATGGCATATTTTTATAGATGTATTATTCTTTTTAAGTTGTAAGTCACATTAAATAAGTGACAAAATGCTTAAAACCAAAATTAACCGTGTCAAAGGAAATATACAAACAAATTAATTTCAAAAGGTCACAAGTTAAATCAGGTTCAGAACCATACACGCAAATGCTTGTTTACCCACTTGAATCAACTCAAGGGTGCACTTGAGTCAATACCCGAACCACCACCCTTACAATCGGCACCACCATCTCGCAAGGGTTGTTTTTAAGTGCGGTTCGTTCTTGACTCATCCCCTCCTACACCTCAAGAAAATTCATTCTGCCACCCACATGTTTAGCTATACAGTGACGGACATAGACACGGACACAATAAATATTTTATTTTTATTAACTTTCACAATTAAGGGCAGCCTTGATTTTCTGCACAGTGCACGAGATAAGATTATTAACAGTCTCCACAGATTCCACCGTGAGCTTGGCCGCAGGCAGGCTATTGACCAAAATTTGAAACGCCACGGTCAACAACGACCCACTTGTCCTATTGCCCGGACCCCCATTCATCGTCGGTCCACGAGAACCCGGCCCATCAGGCATGATAGCAAATCCGGACGGCAACAACGCCACGTAAGCCGAATCACCACCGTTCATCACCACGTGCATTGCCGGGATGTCAACCGGCGCGTAAACCACAAGAGACCCAGCCGAGCCTATGCACGTCTCCTGGAGTATCAGCATGCTCCTCTGGTTTGCATTCATGGCCTACAAAACGACAAAAACAACCTCAGCATTTCATCAAATTTTCACCAAATTGCCACTTCTGTAAAAAAATCAGATATCAGACGTCAGATTCGTTACAGTGTAGCTGAGTCAACCATTTTCATCAAGAAAGTGACGTCACGGCCCCACTGGGCTGACTCAAAAAGTTGATTGATGTCATGTGTTTTGACTTTTCATATAATTAAAAAGTTTGGACAGTCCTTTTCAGATACTTCCAAAATTCCAGTTTTGTCCTTTACGATCTTTCCCCTTTTTCTGAATATACTCGAGAAACTGAATCACCTAAAGATTATGGGCACATGTTTCATGTAGCCATTTTTTACAATCTTTTGAAAATCCGTTCAAACATCGATTCAAAAAAGATAAAAGATCGAGAGCACTTACGCTTGCACGGAGGAGGGAAACACAATTGCCTTGATATTGGCCTTTGGCAATGTGTGCCATTTCTTGCATTGGGCCACCATTGGATAATATGTCCCACTCGCTCCGAAGACGTTCGTCGCGCAGGAAGTCGAACAGTCTCTGAGGGGAAACCGGTAGCCAAACTGAAGTAGATGCACTCAGAACGATACCCGGTGGCTCGCCTGGGTTGTCTACGCTTTTCCGGGTCATGACCCGGACATCTTCATCAACATTTCCGGTGGAGAAATTGTTCCATTCGTGAACTGTGGATGCGCAAACACCGGCACAGAAGTTGTCAGTCATCCGCTGGGCAAGCTTCAACATGCTTCTCCTCCCACTTGGAGTTATTGCTGCTGCATGTGAAGTAGAAATCAATTTCCATTCACAAGAATTTTAAGGGTTTGTAATTCACATGATATGACTGAAATTTGTTTCTTTACCCGTATGATCTCGGCTTGTAACGGTGGAGGACATTAGAATGGCAAGACATTCACATTGTTGTTGAAGGGTTGTAACCCACCTCTGTGCTCCAAATCCCATGCCGGCACTAATCAAAGGCCGATAGAGCCTATGAACCACATTCTCATCATATTCAGCATGTTCAACCCATGTAACCTGCTCATTCATGAGTAATGTAACTAAGTACAATATAACAAAAAATGTACTTTTAAACAGTCAATGGCTTCAAAGATCTCTCCCTTTTTCTTTTCTCCGGGTCAACAAGACACAAAATTCTGCAAGATTTGGAGGCACGAGGTAGGTGGGTGGGTGGGTCGGTGAAGACAGAGAAATCTGTATTAGGAGTCTGCTCAGAATGCCCTAGATGCCCACGTGAAAATAGAAATATAGCCCAGCCGGTGTAAGGGTTAGACTATACGGTCTTGCATAAGTAGAAAAATCAACACATCACGTGGGTGGAACCAGATAATACACAGACAATGTGAGGTGGGGTGGTGGACAGCGTCAGAGATTGGAATAGAAACATCAAATATTTAGTTTTATTCTACCAATGTTGTTGAAGATTGCCAGCATTAATTTCTAAATCATATGGAAAATTAATGTGTCCCAAGGAGCAAAAATAGGACTAATAGTGGCTTCT
>CAIGRP010043268.1:0-10667 GCA_903798385.1 Fraxinus cuspidata
TCCATTTGCAACCTAAATCAAAATATAAGGATACTTAGTACATTTAGGCATCAAATAATCACATAAATATAACAGATAAGAGGAGAATTCATGCTATTTTACACTCTTATCACACCCCCAACTTTTTTATTGTTAGTCCATAGCAATTTAATGCAAAACTAGACAATCCATGACTAGTCAATATTACAATTCAATTTGTTAAGTTCCAATTCAACCACAGTTCATGATCTTTTCAAACTCAACACCACAAAGAAATTAATAGTGTCATGATTATCGGGATATCAAAAAAACTTACGAAATGTGTGAGTGGATGTCAAGCCATAGCTATCTTACCACCAAACCCAACACAAGTGACATCAAGTATGTTTCAAGCTAAAGGTTTAGCTCCATAACTCATGGGTATCAAAGTGTTTAGCGTGGGGTTTCTTTCTGTGGAGCTGAGAACGATGTATGCTCAAAATTGGAGGTTTAAATATTTATGAACAAGCAAACGTTGATCTCATGATAGGCATCAAATAAGAATTTATCTATTCATTCCACAATCCTACTTGGGATCAAAATAGTCAATACAATAGGTTGTAATGAAGTTCATGTTAGAAAAGAAGGATATGAGGATTCATGTAATGGTTGCAACAATTCTAACCAAAACGAATAATCGAACTTCACAATTAATTGAACAAAGTAAAGCTTAATTGAGATTCAACAATCCAATTGATATTTCATTAATAAACTGATTTGATTGTTAACATAAGAACCAACTGAAGATACAGAATAAGAAATGGGTTGAGAAGAAAAAAGGGAGAGAAGACGAGGATCTAGAAGAAAAGAAGGAACTAGAATTTTGCTAATGCCAAAATCATCTCTCCTCCCATCTCATCTGACAGTTATAACAGAAGAAGAAAACGTGTTTTGCACTTTTACAATTTAAGAATGAAACGACATCATCTTTTGCTGACTGAAACGACGTCATCCTCATCTTGCTAAAACGGTGTCGCTTCTTTATTCAAATATCTGGTAATTTCGTTGAGTTCTGTTTTTCTTCCTTCCCAGTTGCTGAAGCTACTTGATTTCTACTCCCCTTCATTACATTCATCTCTCTCAATTTGACCTTGTCTCCAAGGTTGAAAGGAAGGATAAGTGTCTTGAATAATTGTTACATCCTCCCAGGTGGTTTCAACCTCCTAGGTATCCTTCCAATGAATTAACCATAGAGTAACTGCCTGGTTATCTTTCTTGATGAGGCAAGTCTATAGGACTGAAAGTGGTTCTGGATAACCTTTACCTTGTTCTTCTTCTTCAGGCATCAGTAAAATAGGTACTTCTTGTTTTCTTATTTTTTTTTTCTTTAGCAAGGATACGTGGAAGACATGATGTATCTTAGAAGTATTGGGTAGGTTGAGTTTGTAGGCTACCTGTCCAATTCTTCTGATGATCTGATAAGGTCCATAGTACCTGGCAGCTAATTTTTTGTTGGAATGGCCATCACTGATTGTTGTCCGTAAGGTTGTAATTTCAAATACACCGATTTGCCTTTTTGAAATGTCCTTTCTGTTCGGTTTTGATCAGCAAAAAATTTCATTTGTACTCTTGCCTGAGCCAAATGTTCCTTCAATAACAGATATATATGATGCCTTTCTTGCACCAATTCCTCTACTGTAGCAACATTAGTTTTGTTGATAAGGTCTTAAAGCCAGTTGTGGTATTTTAATACCATATAAAGCTTTAAAAGGGCTCATCTTGATTGATGTATGATAGGTTGTATTATACCACCATTCAGCCAAGGACACCTAGTTGATACACTGCTTAGGTTTGTGGAATGTCATGCATCTAAGGTACATCTCTAGGCATTGGTTAAGCCTTTCAATCTGGCCATCTGCTTGTGGATGGTAGGCAGAACTTAGGTGGAGTTTAGTGTCCATTAATCTGAACAACTCTTACCAGAACCGACTAGTGAAAACTTTGTCCCTGTCTCACACGATACTCTGAGGAATCCCATGAAGCTTGTAGATATTGTACAAAATTTCTTCGCCACTATTACTACAGAGAATGCATGAGATAGGGCCATGAAGTGCCCATACTTGGTGAACCGATCTGATACCACCAATATTATAGTCTCCCCCCTTCAATGAAGGTAGCCCTTCAATGAAGTCCATGCATATGTTGCTCCAAGAATATTATTGGCAAGTGTCACAACTAAGTACCTCCTTTTTATTTCCTTAGTCATACCAGGCCAAAAAAGTGTTGTTTGCCCTGTAGACACTGGCTTGAACTCCTGAGTGACCTCCATTTTGAGTGGAAAGAATATTCTCTATCAACTTAGACTTATCTGACCTCCTAACCCAATGTATAATTTTCCTTTATATTTGAGAAGTCCATTTTCGTAGGTGAAGTTAGGATTTTCTCCAGGGTTTATCAAGGTTGCCTCAATTAGTTTTTCAACTTTCTCATCTCCTTTATAGCTTCCTATTACTTATTGTATCCAGGTAGGTATAACATGGGAAACATCTGCCACTTTTAAGTTGGCATCTTCTCTTCTTGATAGTGCATCAGCTACAGTATTATCAATTTTCTTCTTATATTGTATCTCATAACTAAGCCCAAGTAGTTTGGTTAGCCATTTTTGTTGAAGAGTGGTGGTGATTCTTTACTCTAGTAAGTACTTTAAGGACTGATGATCAGTTTTAATCAAAAAGTGATGGCCCTCTAAATAATGTCTCCATTTTCCACCTGCAGTAACCAGGGTCAGTAGCTCCTTCTCATATATGGACATTCCCAACTTTTCAATACAAATGCATTTACTCATATAAGCAATAGGCCTCCTGCCTTGCATCAAGACTGCTCCCATTCCCCAATGGTAAGCATCAGTCTCCACAATGAAGGGTTGGCTAAAATTTGGAAGGGGCAACACTGGCGTGTTACACATAGTTTCTTTCAAACTTTGAAATGCTGCTTCAACATTGGCATTTCAACTAAAGCAATCTTATTTTAGGAAGTTAGTTAGTGGTTTAGCCAGGATCCTATATCCATTCACAAACTTCCTGTAGTATCTTGTCAAACCAAAGAATCCCTCAACTGTTTCACATTACTAGGTTTAGGCCAATGTTGCACGGCGCTCACTTTTAGAGGGTTTGTTGATACTCCTATTGCTGAGATTATGTGTCCTAAGTATTCCACCATGGTTTTTCCAAATGAGCATTTGCATTTCTTAGCAAATAGCTTATGCTTCTTTAAGGTTTCCATCACAATTGTTAAATGTTTGCAACGAGATTCCAGATTCCGGCTGTACACTAGAATGTCATCAAAGAAAACTAAGATGGACTTCCTCAAATGTTCCTGGAAGACTTTTTTCATCAAACACTGGAAGGTGGGTGGTGCATTGGTAAGTCTAAAGGGAATCACCTTAAATTTATATAAGCCATAGTGGGTTTTGAAAGCTGTCTTATGCATATCAGCTTCTACCACCCTGATTTGATGATATGCTACCTATAAATCAATTTTAGAGAACGACTTTGCCACTTATAATTCATCAATTAATTCATCAAACATCAGTCTCCACAATGAAGGGTTGGCTAAAATTTGGAAGGGGCAACACTGGCGTGTTACACATAGTTTCTTTCAAACTTTGAAATGCTGCTTCAACATTGGCATTCCAACTGAAGCAATCTTTTTTTAGGAAGTCAGTTAGTGGTTTAGCCAGGACCCTATATCCATTCACAAACTTCCTGTAGTATCTTGTCAAACCAAAGAATCCCTCAATTGTTTCACATTACTAGGTTTAGGCCAATGTTGCACGGCACTCACTTTTAGAGGGTCTGCTGATACTCCTATTGCTGAGATTATGTGTCCTAAGTATTCCACCTTGGTTTTTTCAAATGAGCATTTGAATTTCTTAGCAAATAGCTTATGCTTCTTCAAGGTTTCCATCACAATTGTTAAATGTTTGCAACGAGATTCCAGATTCTGGCTGTACACTAGAATGTCATCAAAGAAAACTAAGACAGACTTCCTCAAATGTTCCTGGAAGACTTTTTTCATCAAACACTGGAAGGTGGGTGGTGCATTGGTAAGTCTAAAGGGAATCACCTTAAATTCATATAAGCCATAGTGGGTTTTGAAAGCTGTCTTATGCATATCAGCTTCTACCACCCTGATTTGATGATATGCTACCTATAAATCAATTTTAGAGAACGACTTTGCCACTTATAATTCATCAATTAATTCATCAATCAGAGGCATTGGATATTTATCCTTAATGTTGAGGTTGTTCAACTGGCAGTAATCCATGCAAAATCTCTATATCTCGTCTTTCTTTTTAACCAGTAGTACAGGTGAGGCATAGGGGCTATTACTCTATTAGATGATCCTGGTTTCCAACATCTCCTTCACCATTCTTCCCATTTCAGCCTTCTGTATAAATGGACATGTAGGGTCCTATTTTGAAGGGTTGTGCCCTTTCCTTTAGGGAAATTTTGTGGACATTAAACTTGGGGGTGGCATCCCTCATGGTTCTACAAAAAATTATTAGTATTGTTTGATGATTACTTGTACTTTAGCAGGAGGAGTGTCTCCGTCATCATCATTTATAGCCTGGATTTTGGCTACAATTCCTTAAGGTTTCACAGTTGCCTATGAAACCATTGATTTAGCTGACTTCTTTCCATCATTAGAAACTCTTCATTGAAGTTTTCACTCTTCAATTCTACATGTTCTCCATTGTAGGTAAACTTGATGCTTCTCTGTTTGAAATAAAAAATGACTGGGTTGAATTGGCTCAACTAGTCTACTCACAACACCATGTCACTCCTACCTAGCCTCAAGACCCTCAGCTGAAATTGACATTCTATTCCTCGCATAGTCCAAGTGAGTGGGTTACATGGGGCAGTACTACTTAGCTCATCTTTATTGGCTATAGTTACTGTCACAAGATTGGTAGACTCTACCTTATATTTTAGCTCCAATTTTCCCTTTTTCTCAACATCCAGCTCATCATCATCTTCAACCAACACAAAATTAAACATCCTATTTGTACATATGTGTCCAGGTTTGTACTTCTCGTCACACCTAAAACATAATCCCAAACTCCTTTTGGTCTGTATGTCAGATGGCGTGATTGTTTTGAATTTAAATGGGTAGTTTTGGGCCTTTTGGCCTGTTTTAGTGTTGTCACGATTATTTGTTGAGTAAATTCAGTGGCTTTGGGGATAGGTTAGGCCATCTAGGTTGGTAAGGAGTTTTGGTTGGGATCTTTAAGGATTTGTTCAAGGCTGATATAATATTTTCTTGTAATAAGGCCACTTCAAATGCTTGCGAGATAGAGGCTGGTTTAATGATTTTAACCATGGATTTAATTTCTCCCATCAATCCACTATTGAATACTGAGATATAGTACAACTCAAGAAGGTGGGGAGATCCTCAAAGAGTTCCTGATATTCAGCCGCTGATCCTTTTTGTCTGATCTTGCTGAAAGTTTCTATGGCTTCTTTGCCTGTATTTTATGTAAATTGCTTGCATACTTCTATAGAGAATAATTTCCAGTCAGAATTGGGATTGCTATTTATGAAATCATAAAACCACACATATGCTCCTCCCTTCAAGTACATCTCAGCAACACTGATTCTCACTTCATCAGGGATTTGATGTATTTGGAAGTATTTTTCGAGCCTTCTTCAACCATTCTCTAGGCTCCTCTCCACTGAAATAAGGAAATTCAATCTTAGGCAACTTAACTCCTTCTCTCATATCACTACCATTGGTATTACTTCAGGATGTTGATCGCAAACGTGGTATGAGTAATCCTTCACAATTATAAATCTAAACTGGTGAACTCCCTTTCTATTTGTTTCTATGTTCTCCCTTTTGTCCCATCATTTAAGCCATCATTGCTACTAGTTATTTTTGCTTGGAGTTCAACTCCCATATTATTAACTCCATACGGTTGTGTTTACTGCATAGGGCCTTCAATGTTTGATCTGATGTCTCTACTTTGTTACCCACTACTTGAAGAGTTTCACCCAAATCTTCAACTTCTCTATCCAATTTTTTAAGGTGTTCTTCTACCACTTTAGATCATGTATCTATCTCCAGATTCGTAACTACTCTGATACCAATTGTAATGGTTGTAACAATTCTAACCAAAATCAGTAATCAAACTTCACAATTAATTGTACAAAAGTAAAGCTCAGCTGGGATTCAACAATCCAATTGATATTTCATTAATAAATTGAATTGATTGTTAACATAAGAACCAATTGAAAATACATAATAAGAAATGGGTTGAGAAGAAGAAAGGGAGAGAAGTCGAGGATCAAGAAGAGAATAAGGAACTAGAATTCTGCTAATGCCAAAATCACCTCTCCTCCCCCTCATCTAACAGTTATAATAGAAGAAGAAAACTTGTTTTGCACTTTTACAATTTAAGGAATGAAACGATGTCGCCTTTTGCTGGCTGAAACGGCGTCGTCCTCATCTTGCTGAAACTGTGTCGCTTCTTTATTCAAATTTCTGGTAATTTCTTTGAGTTCTATTTTTATTCCTTCCCCAGTTGCTGAAGCTCCTTGATTTCTGATCCCCTTCATTACAATTTAAAACTTTCAAGCACATAGCTAAATATCTTATCACGCATTTCAATACATCGTACCTTTCAATCAACAAATTCCTCTATATTTCAAACCCCAAAATACACACACACACACACACACACAACATATATATATATATATATATATATATATATATATCTCTATTCTTCACAAATAAACATTCAATACCTATTACACACTTGGAAGTAAAAAGGTAGGAAAATGTGTGTATAAGCTATGCTCCAATGTGGAGAGGTATGACTAGCATAAGTGCATGAAGAAAAGGCTGTATATGTGTGTTGGCTTAAAGTGGCTACTAGGGGTTGTAATTATTGAAAAAAAAAAGTTTAAAGGCTCAAATGTCTGTCCTAAATTGACTTTCATCATATCCCAAGTAAACCACCATCTTCCCACAAACCATATAGTGTTAATCTCAAAAGAAGTGTCCAATTCACAAAATCAATGAACACTTATTACCATTTGTAATATATAGTGGCCCTCAATCCTTACCAATTCTCTCATAAGAAAATTTTTGCAGGAGACTCCTTTAGCTACATGTATTAAACTCCCATCTTACCACAAGGCTTTTGTCTACAAAAAGAATTCATCAAGTGTCATGATATCTAGATTCTCATTATCAAAATTAACTCCTAGTGGCATATTTGTCATTCAAAAGTATAAATATACAGCAAATCAGAGACTCAAACAAAAAAAAAATTCTCTCTTTTTTTTTCTTGTAAAGAAATCACAATAGAATTTCAAGATAATTATGTAAATCATATGCAATTCACAACAAAATCAATTTACAACAAAATCCAAATTGATCCCCCCCCCCCACCAAATTTTTCATTGTCATCAATGCATAAACATGATTTAACATAAGCTGGAAGGATTAGAAGCCTAAAAGTACTCGATCGAATGGAAATGCAAGGAAAAAAAACATAACTAGAATAAGAATACAAACATTAAAAATAAAAGAAAGGAATGAACTTCCCTTGGATTGCCTCTCAAGCAGCGCCTTTGTTTATTGTCGTTGGCTTGATCCAGTTTCCTTCGTCAACCCGCATCCAGCGAGAATGGTTTCAATCTTCTTTTCAGTACACTAAGCTCATTGGACATAATCATCGTGATGTTCATTCGCCTTCATCAAATACATCCTTAAGGTGACTAAAGGAAAGCTCAAAATTATGAGTGGGGGTCTGCAGGTCAATATTTTGTGTTGTTCCAAGAAACATATCCTCAAATACCTCCTGAGCGAGTACATCAATCATGTAAGTTTGATGACACTCGTCATCTTCCTCTGTCTGCTTAGTGATGTGAAAATGTTGACTTCCAAGGTCATGTTCCCAAAAGATAATTTCGTTAGACCGTTTCTGCAATTTATAAGAGCATTAGTTGTGGTAAGAAAAAGGTCTACTAAGAATAATAGGAATCTTAGAATCAACAATCGTATCAACTTTTACATAAAAAATTAAGAAATCCACGAGGTAGTAAATTTTATAATTTGAACCAAGACATCTTCAACTACTCCCATATGTCCTATAGTGGACCGATCAGCTAGTTGTAAAATCATAGAAATTAGTTTTATCTCACTTAAACCTAATGACAGGTAAACAGCATAAGGCATGAAATTAACACTAGTCCCTAAATCAAGAAGGGCTTGTGCAAACTCATGGTTCCCAATGATGCAAGACACAGTAGGACAACCAGGGTCCTTATATTTCAGTGGGATCCTTTGCTCAATCACATCACTCACTTTCTCAGCCAAGAAAGTGGTTTTTTTGACATGGTATTTTCTTTTCACTGTACACAAGTTTTTAGGGCTTTTAGCATGTGTGGGAACATGTGAAATGACATTCAATAGAGGGAGATTGATTTTTACTTGCTTAAGGTGCTCTAAGATTTCACTATGTTGTCCAGCAGATTTTGGGGTAAGCTTAAGAGCTTGAGGGAAAGGCACTCTCGATGGATTATCTACTACCTCTTTACTCAGCCTACTCTCTTCATACTTACTCGACTCCTTTTCATTTTTCCTAGGTTCGGGGATTGGTTCTATGACTTTCCCTAATCGAGTGGTTATAGCATTTACTTTCCTAAGGTTGTTTTCTTCCAATCTTGAGGTTTGTGCCATGTACTGCCCTTTAAGATTTGGTTAAACTTGTGCTGAAAATTTCTCACGTTCTACTACAGCTAAAATATTTGTTAATTTGGACATATGATTTTTATCTCCTTATTTTCCTCAGCAATTTGGGTAATCATAGTCTTAAATTTTTGATTGGTTTTACTTTGTGCCTCTATAAATACATGTAGGGTGTCTTCTAAGGTACTAGAAGACGTGAGTTGGTAGGAAGCTATAGTGTAAGCTAAATTCATTTGGGTAGGTTGCTAGTTTTCAGATTTCCAGCTAAAATTGGGATAATTCTGCCACTCTAGATTGTAGGTTTAAGAGAATGGAGTGTAGGGCTTGTTGTGTGTGCCTAAGGTGCTACAATGTTTTTTTATAAACTTTCCTCATGTCAGCAAACGTAATATACTCTTACGCTAGATGATCAGTTCCACCACACACAAAGCAGTGTCCTAGAGACTCAACACTAGATACATTTTGTGCAGATTTTGAGTCCTTAGCATGTAGGATTTCTACTCTAGTGAGGGCCACTACTTTGACTCTAGGGATGTCCTTCTTTCTAAGATGATGGATACCTGTGCTAGTGGAGTTCTTTGTGGTTCATGACTTATTGGTACTCTCAGTGGCGCTAGGTCTTATCCAAGTATGAGCTTTTTTTGCTAGGTCATCTAGGTATTCTATAGCCTCATCAGGATCTTTTTTGTAAAAATTCACCATTACACATCATCTCTATGAACTAACATTCCCTACGTATTAATCCCTCATAGAAATAGCTCACGATATGCCAACTCTTATAACCGTGGTGGGGAAAAATGGCTTGTAATTCTTTATATCTTTTCCAATCTTGGTATAAGGTCTCACTATCCTTTTGAGTAAATGATGAAATTTACTTCTTAAGGGCACTAGTCTTATGGTGGGGAAAGTATTTATTAAAGAATGCTTGAGTCATTTCAGCCCATGTCGCAATCAAATGTGGTCTCAAGGAATACAAACAGCTTTTTGCTCTTTCTTTAAGTGAAAATGGAAAACATTTAACCCTGACAGCGTCCGTTGTACCATGTTGATTGTGGAAGGTTGATAACACCCTAATGTGCACGTTTGGATTTTCATTTTTGAGTCCGTGAATATTGGGAAGAAGTTGAATCATTCATGATTTAAGATCCATATGTGGCATACTAGGTGGAAACATTATGAATGATGGCGTGAATGTGCGTGTGGGGTAAAGATAATCCTGCAAAGTCCAAAAAGGCATATTGCCATGTTCACTATCGGTCATCGTGTTGTGTAGTGTGGTGTTTGTAACAATAAATGCAGTATCAAATACAAAGATAGGGTTAGAAAGAGATCCAAACACTAGAAAATGTCATGTAGAGCTTCCTTGCTCGTCCTGATCCCTGCTCATAAAACATGAGAAAAAAAAAACATGACTATATGAGAATAAAATAAAAATAAGAAATAAGAAAATTAAATTAACTAAAAACAAGAGTAAAAGAACGATGTCACACTTTTCAGTCGATCCCTTAGTGTTTGGTACCGTCTTCCCGGCAACAACACCAAAATTTGATTACGCCCAAAAAATAACTGTAGCACAGATTTGAGGTGTCGATTCCACAGGGAACAGGAAAACTACTTAAATGATCAAAAAGAATGAATTGAAATGTGTAGTCAAATTTGGTATTTGAATGAAATTAACATCAATGTCTTGAGATAGTAAAATTAAAATCAATGAATTTAGGCAATGAAGCATCGTAATTCCCTTATTTGGATCGGATCATTCACATCAATTATTCATTTTTATAACTCAATTAGAGGTTTTCATCCCAATATCCTAATTGGGGGATATGATGTTACAAATCAATTTAATTCAATAATAGTTCTAAAATCTAGACTTCATATAACGCATTCACATAATTTATTGAAATCGAATTCAAAGATCGACCATATACTTCAAGCATAAAGCAGTA
>CAIGRP010043271.1:0-28402 GCA_903798385.1 Fraxinus cuspidata
ATCAAATAGAAGTTAGAAAAATTTAATTAGGTTCTAAAGTATAATCCGGACTCAAAGGTCCACTATATTTGTTTGTTACGATATCGTACACTTGCGATAGAAAAAACGCAACAGGCTACAGGATTGTTATATTCTGTGACATGGTAGAATGCTATATTTAGGTGTTTATGAATAAATTTTCAATCTCTCGGAATTCTTTCGATAATTGATTGAAACGCATATCTCGGGTGTTGCAACAATATAAGGAGACTAATCTCATGCTCAACTAGGAAAATGTCACTTTATGGTGAAAGAATGAATAGTCTTAGGCCATCCTCTGGAAATAGAAGTTGACAAAGCAAAAATATAATGGGTTGTTCTCTTTGCCATTTTCAGCCCATTTTCTGTTTTCGATTTTTCAAAATACCTATAAGTGATTGAAAAAATGCAGCCATCGAATTCAATGAAAGGAATCAAAGAGCTTCATGTTATATATTGTGCTAGAAAATCATTGACCGAAGCACTAATCAACTATGGTACCATAGAGAAGGAGATGCTAGATGTTGTCTTTGCCTTTGACAAATTCCTGTCGTATCTTATTGAGTCAAATGCAACAGCTACACTGACCATGCAGAAATGAAGTATTTGTTTGAGAAGAAAGATGCCAAATCCAAATTGATTTAATGATTGTTTTTCTACAAGAGTTCTACATTGAAATTTTTGATAAAAAGGGGATGAAAAATCAGGTAGCAGATTATTTATTGAGGGTTGAGGACATAGATGGGGCATATGAACTAGAAATTAATTAATGAAAATTCTCTTAATGATCAGACCGTGCAAGAGGGAAAGAAACCATGGTACTCTGACAGCCAAGTTGTGCCTCTGCAATTCTTGTATCAACGTAATAAAGATTCTCCGTGAGGGGCCATATTTATACCAAGGGACAGACCAGATCATCTGAAGATGCATACCTGCTGACGAGATGAAACTGATATTGTTGCATGACTTATGACCGATGCCAATGCATCGGTAATATATCAGCCTATCATGAGATGCCTTGAATAACATTTCGAAAGGTGAGTTGTTCGATGTTTGGGGTATTGACTTTATGAGATTGTTCTTCCAACCTTACTCAAACAAGTTTATCATTGGACAGTTGATTGTGTTCAAATGGGTGGTCAATCTACATAGACAATCATATTGAATTTACAAGCACAAGAAAGATGAATGCCAAACAAATGAAGTTCCAACAAACAAACCTAAACACTACACATGAACCCACTGTTCGAGAGCTGCCTATAAAATTTAGTAACATAACAACAATGAACGAAATACAATAAACGATTGTTAAACAAAGCTAACAAAAGAAAGAACTCCATTCTCAATGCACAAATCAAATCACCATTGTTACCACGTCCACCTTTAGTCTACCCATAAACAAGAATGTGCAATAGGACATTCGTATCAATCAAGGTATCTTGCAAATTTACCCATCCATATCGATGCATTATAAATGTACAGACAAGGAGAAGAAAAGCTTCAAATAAAAAATTCAACGGCCAGTAAGTAGCGCACGAAATATATACACATAGAAATTGTGTGCACATCTGCACAGACTGCGAACTTACAAAGAGAAAAAAATTCACATATAATAAAAAATAAGAAATACGTACCTTTACCAAACCGTTCATTCCCATCAAAAGGAAGGTCCTCCATCATAGACTCATAGTGTATGTACATTAACCAACCTACGAGCATCATTACCAATTCCTTCATACATTAACTTTTTTTTATCTTTCCATCCATCAATGGTTTCTACCTACCTACTTTTGCTTTCTATATATCTCCCTATGTCTTTTATTCGGATTCATATTTCCATCTATAATCATGGACAGTAGAAGCGACAATAAATCTGTAGAAACACAACATTGTGAACCGTCGAGTGCTTGAAAAAAGAACAAGGAGATCAATGCACAAGAAAAGCGTAGTGCACAAGGCGCGAACAACCATGTGCATAATAGCACACATGAGCAGGGCTAGTCCTGAGATTTTATGGGCCTTATGCCAACTTCAACTATGGAGCTCTATAAATATTAAAAATATATATATAATATTAATAAATAATATTTTTTATTATATAAAAATATTTAAAATAATAATAAAATTTCAAATGTCTAAATTAAAATTGACTCTCGTACATATTTTTTTTTTATAAAAGATCAACAAATATACTACTACAATCAATCTGTTTTTGAACCTTTTTTTCAATTGACATTATGATCAATCCATTCAACATTTCATATGGCATTATTAACCAAGTATAGGATTTTATCAACTTCAGCTATTATCGATAGATGTAATTGTAGTATAGTCAATAATATTCTACAAGCAATCCAAATATTTGAAAAATAACATCCCATCATTTTAATCAATTTATGGACTTTTCTAACAAGTAATTTGTCAAGTTCGTAGCTCAAAAATAACTCTTATCCATAATATTATAATTTTTGTAATGCTTATTTTTTTTTCCTTAAATTATCACACCAACATTTCAAAAAATTATCATCTACAGTCTTCAATTTTTTTAGAATAAAACAAAAAATTCAAAATTTATTTTCATATTTTTTGAAATAGTTCATATCTTAACTTAAGTAAAGAAAGAGCCACATCTACATTTATAAGAAATAATAGTGTTCTCAAAATCGGACCGAACCAGAAAAAATCGAGAACTGGACTGAAATCCGATTTGATCATAGTGTAAAGAAATCAATTTAAAACCCTAAAAATCGTATGACTCAAACGAAAACCGGTGAACCGATCATGATTTTTTAGGTTCTACGATTGATATTTGTTTGGGCGGACAAAATTCTCGAATCGAACCGGATCGAAATTGACTCGAACTGAATGGGTATAAGAATCAAGAACCGATGGATTTAGTTTAGTTCTTGATTCTAGACTTAAAATTGAAGAATCGAATAAGAAACAAATCTCCCTAATTTTTTATATTAAATAAGACAAATTACTTATTTTTTTTCTAAATAAATTTGCTAACTAATTAATTGAGCACATAAATATAATTTTCATGTTTCATTTCCCAACTAATTAATTGAGTCCAAAATACCATTTTTCTCCACTTTAAACAATGTAATTTGTGTACATTGGTGAATAGATCTTATTAGACAATTTGTTATTTGTATATTTTTAAATTGGAATACATTATTTTATAAAATTTAATGTAGTGTTGTTGTAAGAACGAAAATTGAGTATGTCATCAGTTTGATTAATGTAGTGTTGTCATAAATGTTAGAAAATTTAATTATGGTACGAAATCGAATGAAACTGAACCGAACATTCGATTTTATAATTAAATTTAGACCCAATGGTTCCACTTACAAAATACCTAAAAAATATGATTGACTTTGATTCTCTTTAGAATCGAAACGAATCGGATCATATCCAGCCCTAGATATTTGTGTTAAAAAAAATTAGGGCACGGTGAAGAAGAGAATGCTGCTTGTCTCCAGTTGCCTTATAGGTGCCGAAACTCTAGTATCTCTTTAGCAAAGCCCTTGCAAAAAGTTTCAATCAAAACATTGAACATTTAAATCTAAAACTATAAGTATTTATATCATATAATACAAAATACATATATTTGTGAAGTGCGAGAGAAGACAGAGAGAAGATAAGAGGCAGCAAAACAAGAAAATGAATCTGGAACTTCTGGCCGTGTACCTGAATATTTTAGTAGGGTTTGTACATATGGACTATTACATTGTTTGCCCCATCTAGTTTAACCAAATTCCTACATAAGAAATAAATGTTAAATAATGGATTTGAAAATTATTTTAAATTAATAATAATGTAATAAATCTGTTTATTTACTGGATATTTTAATTTTGGGTTAATCTCAGTTCGATTCCGATTCGATCTTTTGATCCTTTAACATATTCGGATCGATGGTTAGATCAATTCTCAAAACATTGAGAAATAATCAACTCTAAAAGATTTTTCAACCAAATGTGTTATTTTACAATTGAAATTTTCATCAAATTGCTTCTTTATATGAAAAATATGTTTATCATGAAGTGTATATTCAACTTCCATTTTAACAGCAAATTCTTTAGGAATAATCTTGTCATTCAAATTCAATTTCTCGATATATTTCAAAAATAAAATAAGTACTTTCAAATGATTAATAGCAGCACCAATAGATCATTTTTTGTCTATCTCAAATTATAGATCACTTTTCTTATTGAAAATATAATTGATTTTTTTTAATATGTCCCTATTTAATTTTTATTTTTATTTTTGTTATCAACAAATATGCACTACTCATAATCAAATCATTATTTAATGTAAGGATATATTATAAAAAGAGTAACGCTGTTTAGAACTACTGATTTTAAAACACAAGTCTTGGTGACATTAATGCGGCATTTAATGAAATGTGTAATTAAATGAATCATGTATCATTTAATTCTACATTTCATTGAGCCTATAATTTAATGTCAAATAAACTAATGTTAAAACACAAGTCTTGGTGACATTAATGCGGCATTTAATGAAATGTGTAATTAAATGAATCATGTATCATTTAATTCTACATTTTATTGAGCCTATAATTTAATGTCAATTAAACTAATGTTCAAAAACCAATTATGATTGCATTATTCATTAGAAATAATTTAAGAAAAAATTATATTTTCAAAAATATAAATTACAAATTTTTAATTTGTGTGAAAATCGATACGAGCATATACAGAGGGAGTATATGATAGTGTGTTTGACACGAAATTACATGTTCGTATTGATATGTCATAAGATGTTCTAGTTCTGTTGATTTTTGGAGTATCGATTCTGTGGACTTTCTTTGTGATTTCAAATGATTTAAGCGTCACCGAATCCAATCACTCTATTCAATTCTTTTAGCTGTGGAAACGGAAAGAATTGCATCACAGTTGACTATTTAGTTTAATATTTTATTTATTTATGCTATTCCAACATATATGCTATTTTTGTTGACGTAGGAACCCGCAACCGCTACTTTCCAGTAGAGTCCCGACCACTGTGAGTGCGCACTATGTAAACCCCGCTCCATGTGCAGTAGCCCCGCAAACCACACATGAGATGTAAACCGCACTAAGCAAGCCCAAACATATATGCTATTTTTCATTCGACAATCTGTTGTGACAGGCAAAAAACTAACTACGCGAACAGTGGCATCATGCCATAATATTATCGACTTAATAAGATCAAGTCACGTCATTATAAGAAAGATGTCTCAAACATTAAAAAAAACGAGAAAAATCCCACAGCAAATAATCATATGGCCGCCGAAAATATTGTTAAGGTACATACAATCAAACTCTACTTAGGAGAACAAGGTGATCTTCACAAGAAAAAAGAAACAAATAAATAAGTAATCCACATACCAACATGGTAAATTTACAAGAAACCTCACTTCGTTTCTGGCGCTTTTCAACAAAAACAGACTTCTTCAAAGCATGCATCTGTGTTACTTTTCTGCATGGGACAATTCGATGGAATAATACAAGGCAGCTCCTCCATCACAAATGCCCAACTTAGAAATTGTCAAATACCATTTACTTTGCATCGCTGAGTGTTTTATCACCTCCGCCACTTGCGATCTAAAAAAAGTAGGATTCAAGCAGTAAGCAAATGGGTTCATGCAGAACAATCAATTTTAGCCAATACAAAAATTAGTTTAAGATGAAAACCAGAAACGATAAACTCAGGTCACAAATGCAAAGTTGAAACTGATGTTGGCTGGACGGAAATTTTTTTGTTCATCATCCAACACTACCCAGTAGTACCCTCAGACACAAATGCATTTCCTGCAATATTACATTAGTCTTCCGTCCATTCTGTCGATTGACAATGCTACAATGTAGAGTAGCTGGAGTTTTTCACATCTATATCAAAACCTCAAGTGCATAAACTAGAAATGGGATTGAGGTAGTGTTACAAAAATGCAAAAGCAGACATGCTTGATGACTACTTGTCAACAATTTTAAAGTGTTCTCATGTGTTTCATTTCTAAGAAATTAAGGAGAATGGAAAAACAGCTCAGATCTACTAGATAAGCACTTATTCTTTGTCCATGGATATTAGATGCCAGTGGTGATATTATGTATTCACTTGTTAGATTTATTTGCAAAATTGCAAGTGAATCCAAATACCCTAAGTCATATCACGGAAAAGGTCTACAATCCTCGTGATAAATTATGAAATATGTTAGACAATACTGCTGAAAACATATGAAGATATTACACCTTAGATCCATGTATTTTGCTGGATTTCTATATAAGCGTCCCTAACAATTTCTTGGCAGTGACCAATTAGAGTCTAGTATTAGAAGGACTTTAAAGCATGAAGGCAATTGATTCACTGTGTGACTTCATGCACGAAAGAAAAAGATGGAAATTTAGATAATACCTTGAGGAGAATGCATTTCATTCCCCTTTGTACCCTGCTGTGTCTGAGACGTAGAGCGCTCAATGCGCGGTGATCCCTGTCTTCCATTCGTGCCAGGTAGGGAGTGTCTCTTTTTTACGTAAATATCCTTGTCTTGTACATCTGGACTTGACCTTGGGGAGCAATTGGCAATTGCTTTAGCTCTTGCAGACTCCGTTGCTTGCATGTAACTTGGTACAGAATTACTGCTACCACTATCTCTTGGTTCTTGGTCAACATTGTCTGGTTTAGTTGCACCATAGGAGTTTCGCCTCTTTCCAGTTTTATGATCCTTAGGTAACTGTTCCAAGCTACTTCTTGCACCAGAATCTAGATTACGATTTGAAGGGGATCTTTTATCCACAGATGATGATGACCTACTTTTCCAATTGGATTCACTTTTTGCACCTCTGGTTTTCCTGGGTTTCACAGATGTCTGGCTAGAAGGTGTTGCATGAGATTCAGAGACAGTTATATGACTTCTTGGAGAAGCTTCAGGCGACAACTTATATGCCGGATGGTTAGCCTCGGATTCCAGCTCCAGATTCACATCATTTGGATCTGTATCTTGCTTCTCTTTTGCCTGTGATGAATCTGCAGCATTCATGGACTTACCACTTTCACCATTGGCATGGTTAGCTCTGTCAAGCCTCTCAGGCTGATCTGATTTGGTAAATGATAAATCAGTTGCTGGAATACTGGACTTGCCATTAATTTCAACTCTCACATTCTCATTGATTTCTGGATGGTCAATCACATCTGAAAATTTATGTCCCTGTTCAAATTCAATGGCTCCAACCTCAGACCTATCTGGCGAATCAAGAGTTGAAGAAATGGAAAGTTCAGTCCCACATTCAGAGCCACCAATTTGAAGCACTGAAGCATGAGAAACAGAATTATCAGCCGAGTCCATCTCCCTAGACCCAATTGTTTGATCAGTTACAGAAAAAGTCTTATCTGCTTTAGGTTCAACTCCATGAAGTTGATTGGACAGACTTGTTAACTTTGCCGAATTGGTGGCTGAACTCAGTTCCTCGAATTTTGACTGAGCAGCAATAAATGCAGGATTACTGGCCTTCCTTGAACTGAATGTCAACTGCTTTACATCAGTTTCAGGTTGCTCAGGGGGGAACCTTTTTGCAGCGAGCATATCTTCATTTGCTGTTTCAGCCTTCCCTGGAACAGATATGTGTTCCACTTCCGAAATTAAATCTGATTCTTTATTCTGAATAGGAAGAGACTCCGATATATTATATCTTGAATTAGATTCATCAATGTTATGGGACTGAGACTGCTCACGTATATGACTCAAGGAAGGTGAAGTTGAAATGTTAGCTTGGAGGTCCAAGTTTTCTGCATCGTAAGTTATCAAACTGTCATCATTTTCAGACGTCCCAGATGATGCTTGTACATCAGGCATCAAATCTTTTGGCTCGGAACAACTTTCAGATGGAACTACGATTTCCACTTGGGCAACAGAACACCCACGGTTTTCCTTCTCCTGCTGTTCTGCAGCCAATCCTGATTCATGTGTCTCTTCACTGCCCATTGATGAAACAGACATCCATCTCTCCAACCATTTCCAGGCCCCGTCAGATTTTGAAGGAACACACTTGATATTGATAGTTTTTGTCCGTGGTATAGATTCCATAAGCTTACATTATAAAAATAAATGCAAGTCAACAATTAGAAAAATTAACTACTAATTGTAGGTAAATGAATTGTTATACTTCGGAACAAAACAACAGAAACATTAGATAATTTACCTGACGAGCAAATCTGTTGCGTAGTAGTTTCTCATTTGAAGTATATGTGACAGGTCTATCTTCTCCTTTACTCCCCTGAAAATAAAGAAAGGATCAAACAAAACAACCCACTACTGCAAAAAAAAAAAAAAACTTGCTATCTGTGAGTACAAGAAAAGCTAATCAGTGAACGATAATAAATTGTTGGTCCTGCTCCACATGAAGCAATCATTAAATAGACATGAGAGATAAATATATTAATGTTTTCGTTGTCTTGGGAGGATGAAGAAAACTATCCAGATAATTAAATGGAATGCCACTACCAAGAGAGTTGGAATGTGACCATCATTCCCATGTTTATTCTTTTCCTTCTCTAAAGACCCTTCTACAAGCTGACGAGCACGACGTGCTCGAACAAGAATCTGCATCTTGATAATGGCCTGGACACACCGAAGAGTTCCCACAGCATGTTGCCGAACTAAATGTCCTCGTACAGCAGCTTGCAATTTAATTATGTTCTTGTGCTTGAGTAGTAGTTTCTGAGCCTGGTATAACATGAGAAGAAAATATCTAGAATTAGTAGTTTATGTACTCAACAAAGCTTGAATCATAAAATGGTAAAATGGCATACCAGAAATCCCCTAATAGCAGCCTGGATAGCAATAACGGTGGACTCCTCTGGGGTCCCTTTGACAGCAGTGTTATCTTCTCTGACAGCTATGGTGTCTGATAGTTTTGAGCTCACTTGAGCTGGCAACTCAATTTTTTCATCTGTCAATTGAATTGAAGAAGTTTTTTCTGGAGAAGTTGAGTTAGGTTGTGACTGGAAGCTGACAGTGGCAGATTCCGAGCTTGCTTTATTCAAGGAGGGTGCTCCTGAGA
This sequence comes from Fraxinus cuspidata, assembly GCA_903798385.1. Lineage (NCBI taxonomy): Eukaryota > Viridiplantae > Streptophyta > Magnoliopsida > Lamiales > Oleaceae > Fraxinus > Fraxinus cuspidata. Next base: position 9,081 of record CAIGRP010043271.1, read on the forward strand.
TAACAGTAGTGTTCAGAACTTGATGTCTAGCAGATTTCTTCCGGAAACTCCATCCACGTCTATCGCTTGAATCCTGGCTCTGAAATCGGAATCAAATAACTTCAACAAAACCGATGCCACTGCCGACTCAAATTCAAAATTCTAGCTATATAATTAAATTTAGTAAAGATGCTAAGGAGAAAAACTTTGGCTACTTGTTAAAGAGAAATGGATAATTACATGAAGATTGCACTAAATGCACAGCCACGTCATAAGCTCATTGAAGGCGTGGAATACAAACAAGTAAACATGATTTTAGTCAAATATATGTAGGCATGACAAACCACGGGTAGAAAAGGTGCATGAAATTTCCAACAGTTTTATTATAAGATCTTATGTATGCACTGTGACCATGATTCATGCACCTTCGGACATGAACACTAACGTTTATTTTAGAGGCAAAATGTGCACTAGATATTTAGTCAATAGTCTCATTTAAATCACATGGCAAGTCTTCACTTTAAGACAGCAATACGAGTCTAGCAAAAATCATTAAGAAAAGCATCAAACACAACCAACTCTGGATCTACTGTTTTTGTTAATATTTAAGAAGTCTGATATTTAAATTAGACGTCATGTAATAAATAGTCAATACCTTAAGTAAAATTATGTATAATTATTTTCTCTATCTTTTCCATGTAGAAAGCTCAGCATGTGCAGCTAAATTACTAAACACTGCAGTTCACACTCTTCACCGCTTAGATCTCATCATTTGTTCTGGTTGATGTCGAGCATGCGAAATGACCTATAGTAATGTTGAACATCATATATTATGAAAAATTTTCAAGAGGATAATGTTGTTACGTAACTTATTAATTAGCAAGCAGACCGCGGTTTTTATACTAATACTCAACAATTTCTCTAATAATTAAAAACGAATTTAGGGAATTTTCTTATTTCCATATCCCTAAAAATTCTGATACCAACAATTACAATTTTTCCCTAAAAACATACTTTGTTGCTTGTTATTTGAGAGTAAATTCCTCCCTCTCATTCTGTAAGAGTTTATTTTTATATTAACTTGCACACTAACTGATATAAAAGTATGGTATTTATATATTTTTTTTAAAAATGGGCATAGAGTTGTTGGCTACATGATATCATGCACTTTATGTTCTAATTTTGATTTTACTTGGTAGAATCTATAATGATATCAAAATTAGACAGAGCTCGACTCCAGATAGACTGTACGTGATGTTGACCCGGCTACTTATGAATGGTATCAAGGAGGTGGGGGAAAATCCCATTCAACAAGCACTGGCGATCTAGGCGCTTGAGCACAAGTAGATAGGAGTCGCCATCAACACGACCATAAATGAAAGACACATGTTTAGGAGGGGAGCAAAATCCCAAGATTAAATTTGAAGAAACTCCTAGACGAGCAACTGAGAGTTTCTTGACCTTGTGGTCCATCAATGAGCAGTCATATTGCCTTGTGCCCTCAAACTATTGATTGATAATTACCCAGACTCCAACTGACTAGAGAAGTCACGTGTGCAGAAGGTCAGCAGCACGCTAACATGTCGATGGGTCAACCACAATGAAACCTCTTGACACCGAGGCATTAAAGGATCCGTCCAATTTTTTTAACTGCTACCATATGGTGACCACTTCCTAAATTCCCTCAGGGGATCAAGCAGCTGATATGACACCTTTTGTATCCATAGACAACTAATTCCATGCCACATCATCAGGAGAATTGTCTATATATTAGTCACCCCACTCCTACAGGTATCTTCTTGAAACCTCTGATCTTTTCAACCTTTATATTTAAACTCTTCCATATGCTCCACTGACTAATCATCAGAGTCCCATAGAGGGAAATAGCCTTTTCAGGTACCAGATGTTGCTATCAGCTGTCATCTTTAAGCACCGGGAGCTTCAGGTATCATCACGTAACATTGTTATTGTTATGTATGTACAGTTCTTATTTTTCATTATAACATTCAGCCTATGTATGGCTTATGTTTATAAATTGTTTATAAACATTCAAGCCATCTTTTATCCACACATTTCGAGGGACCTGCGAGTACTATCTACTTATCCACCAATCATTTTTATCTATTTATAATTTAAACCATTTATAATCACTTCCCAAACATGCTCTCAAATTTATTGATGGTATGGATCTGTTTTTCCTGTAATCCAAAAATCTTTTGGTTAATTAAATTGTACTTTGGTATCTAACTATTTATATGGGATCTTGGGAACTAAAGATACATTTACAAGGTAAGTGAATATAGCAATTCCTGCATTAGAATTAAGTGCGTGCACTAAACCTTCAAATGAATATCTCTAATATCTAATTTTTTTCTAGCACACTGATTATATACCTTAAGTCGAGTGCAGGCATAGAACATTTTTCCAATATCAAAGTATATACAAACATTATTGGTATCGTTCACATATGCCATAATCTTATTACTGATTACAATGACTGAGTTGAGGCAATAAGGAAGCATATCATCATGAAAACCTAGCTTCCATAATCCACTAGAGCAACAAACTTCAATGACTCAAATCACAATTGTGCTAAACCAACCTTTGGAATGAACGTTCATTCTCAAGCACTATTCCATGTGAAATTATACTCCCATTTATTTATCAAAATAGATAAAACTTTTCATTTATCTAGTCCAAAGAATAGGAACCAAAGAAAAGCAACTCAACATAACTAAATCAGACACTTCTTAATACGCTCTTCACAAGGAACCAGGTCAAAAAGAGCTTCCCAAAAGCACTAATAGAACTTTGAACATATTGAATGATCGATGCGAGAATGTGCTAATCTGAATTAAATTAATAAAAGTAAGTTTTTTCTAGAAATGAGAGCCAATTTACAGGAAGAAAACACAGGATAACTTTTAAATAATAGGTTCAAAGATCTGATTTTTATTTAATCCCAACAGAATGTTCCACTCTCGCTTGAACATATAATAAAAATGCCATAACAAAGCTGCATTTTGGTACCATTATTTCAAATTTCAATTGATACAGCAGGGCCACATTGTTTTGTACAATGACTCTTAAATTAGTATCATCTATGCATTAAAGCCAGGAAGTGACAGAGGAGCAAAAGATGCCATCTCATAAAGTGCACAAACAAAAGATCCTAACTTTATAAATTTCATGATTTGGAGCTATTTCTTTTTTTGGACATACAAAATATCATCCAGTTCAAACCCTTAATCTTCTATATTTGGGAAACTCGACAATTTTGATGAAGTTTCAGATCAATATATATATATAGATACCCATAAATAGATTTATCAAAGATATCATACTCGCGCTTCAAAAATCACAGAAAACAAACAAATATGCATTTTCTACTAATCCTAATAAAACAACAAATTAATCTAGCTACTATATTCCCAAGTACAGCTACAACCAGATGCATTAATAACCACAGCAATTCTAAATCTAAAAAATTCAAAATGCAGATAAAGAAATTAAACAAACAGAAATGTAATGCGCAGATTTTGTTAAATCAGAGTCGAATCACAAAAAAAAATGAGAAAGAAAGAAAAGCTAAAAGGAAAACGAGAAGAGATATCCATATATAATTTGACAGAGATATAGTCCATATATACATCGGTTGCTTGGAGATCGTCACGGTCGACGGAATCACTTCCGCAGGTGATGATCTTGAGGCATGAAGATGCACCCGATCTTCCCATTCTCTCACCCCCACTCTACTTCTCACTCTAGAATAGTGTTAACAGTAGTACCCGGTTACTGCCTTCTTTTTTAATTGGTATTGGAAATTGCACCGGATAAAATAAGGGCAGTTTTGGGAACATGGACCTCAACACTTACCTTAAATCTAGTTCAATCGCTATTTCAAGTCCGGGTAAATAGCATCTGCGTTGCAGTATTAGAGCCGTCTCAAAAACAAAACAAAATAAATAAATAAGAAAAGAAAAAGTTTTTACTTTTTAATTATGAAATTAAAAGTATTAATGAAGTGGAAATGTTCTTTTTAATCTATTGTATCATAATGACTTGTAATTATTTGCTAATTAAAAGCTGTCTAGTCTTTCTACTTAAACCTTAATGTTGCTACTTCAACTAAGATACAATCATCATAGTACAATGACAACAATAATTAGTAATTATATTATCTCTAAATGGTTTCAAGTACCTTAATCTACGAACTATGGTTCAAAACTCGATCAAAAATCAATGGTTCAATAATTTTTTTCACATGCATAGGGAACAATAATTAATCAATGATTAATACTCAATGTGCTAAAAAATTAAGAACGCTATAAAAAGTTATGTTGAAACTATAGTTTATAAATATTAAAGAGTCAAACTATCTCAACCTATTAGTTAACTTCATATGTTAACAGACAAGTTTGGTGATGTTGGGAGAAATATGTTGTCAGACTGGAAGTTGACTCGTTAAAAAGGACAATCTATTTTACTTCGAACCAATTAGAGTTACTAAATTCAAACAAGAGAAAGTGAAGATACATGACAAAAGAAATAGTGGCTAGCGAGTTGAGCAGCAATATACTCTTGCGAGCTTGCTCGTAAATTGTGAATGAAATGTAATGTTCATTAAAAAATAATAAGTCGAATGGGGTGATTGTTTTCCCCACAAACGAGTACGAACAGACTCGCATGGTGTGTCAAGTGGAGCCCCATGGTTGACGAGTCGAAATTGAGACCCCATTCTAGTGGAGCGAGCCAGCTCACTCTTGGCTCATCTCATAAGCAACCACGAGTCAGCTCGCATGATCGGTAGCGTTGATCACCTCAGCTTGACCCAACCTATTTAACACCCCTTCACCTTATACACATATTTTCTAGAAGGTGTCGAGCAATTTAAGTTAGCTACTCTTCGTAAAATTCTATTGCAGATCTTCAGGAAGGGCAACATCATCACGACAACACCAACATTTCTAAATTTAGCAAAGACAATAATTCACATGCTATAATCTTTATTATTTTTTCTTATTCAGAATTTAACACGAGAAAATCATTTGATCTTATTCCTCTTCCATCTTCTATCTCTTCTCTTTTGGAAATATTTTAATAATTAAAAGAACTTCTACTACCAGTCAAAATTAAACTTTAATTTCAACCACACATTCGAAATTAATACTCATTATCCACACAGTGTGTTATCCACGTCACTAATCCTCTTAAAATTTACTAATAGTAAAATCCAAATGTATGCATACTTATCTAAAAGGTGCAAGATTGATAATAAGAAGTTTAAAGAAAAATATAAAAATAAAACATATAATTTTGGTTACCTCTTTAACATAAGAAACTTTTAAGTTGGGAATTAAGAGCAAGTTTGCTATGCCTTCAAAGTTCACTTATAGTAAGTTTTAAATAAACCACCTAGAGCACCTACCTCATTGAGCTAATATGTTTATCAATTGGATGGTAGCTAACAACATTTTTGAAGAACTCAACTTCCTTACAATTCTTTTTGCCAAGTTTTAGAAGTGTTTATTCTGAATTAACTTATTATAGACGATGAATTGTGTTCAATATGATTGAACTTTGTTTCTGCTCTCTTTCATTTCTACTAGAGAAAGAAGCTTTGCTCGCATATAAAAATGAAAATAGTTTGAAATGCTGTTCAGTTTACTTTATTTATAAATTCTTATTGATTGAAGTTGTAAATTAAAAAATTTCTTACACATACAATAAATTACTGTAAAAATAAAACCCCAATATGATTAATCTATTTTGGTCCTAGGTGGACCCCGTCCAAGTAGGATACGTATTTGAGGAGCAATGTTAATTAATGAAATTTCCATTAACCAACGGATCAGACAAAACGGGGTTGTCTAATAACGTTGTTCCTCGTGTACCATCCACCAATTATGTCGTTGACACCAATTCTGTCTTCATTTTCTACGTGTCAGACAATGGGACCCATACTTCAGAAGGCACATGAATCCAATTATAATTGGATTAATGTTTTGTGCAACTGTAATGTGCGTTGCCGTGCCGGTGTCCGTGCCTGTAATATATAAAATTAGGGGGTGTGAAGTAGGAGAAATCGAGCTGTTCAATTCAGTTAGTCAACGAGCCAATTCGCTCAACCAAAGTGTAATTTGATTCGTCCCACAAGACACTCGCCACTCGTCTATGTTTTTTTAATTAAAAAAATTTCACTCACGAGTCAGCTCAACTCGCTCCATTTTTCACCCCTATATGGAATGATGCAACAAGTGAAAAAATGACATTAGATAAAGATAATTGAATGAAAAAATTTTAAAAGCCTATTGACTTGTAAATTGATTGTACTCGATAATTCGACCATGAAGTTTTGTAATATAATATTACCTTTTGCGTAATAAATTGTACGAAACACATCATTGATTTTCTTTTTTCTAATATTTTTATTATTACCTTTTGTGTAATAAATTGTACGAAACACATCATTAATTTTCTTTTTTCTAATATTTCGAGCTAAAACTTTAGTCCAATAAACTATACCGTACCATAAACAAGAAGTTGCATCAAATGATTTTGATGACTCAATGGTGTGAAAACGCAGTATCTATCATGGGAGGGGAGGATCCAAGGCAACAACACGAATATGCCCAATCAATCATGTCTTATATAGTATTCAAATTTATCATTGTACATGTAATGAAATGTACATACCTTGTAGTAAAAATGTAACATGGCAATAATTCAATCAAATAGTTTATGTTTGTAAGGTTTCTATAATAATGTTCCTCTCATATTCTATTAGTTGTGAGGTCTCTCTCCCTTTTCTTGCTTTGCTTTTAATAAATGATTGTATGACCTATTCTTAATATAACATCAAAATGTTGCAAAGAATCGTATAATTTTGTCAAAAAGTTAGAGATGTCAAAATGTGAACTTTGAGCACGGCTCAAGCAAGGCTCGGTTAAGTACAGGCTGTGCTGTGGGCCATCCTCGTGGGTCAGTCCATGCTACCCTATATCTTCATTTATATGTAAGAAAAAGTAACATTCCACCGTGCTGAAACTAATCATTGAGGACAGAGTGTCACAATGAAGCTTATTACTTATAAGTGGAAATTGGGCATTTAGGGTACAACAGGAGATTGGCCTCTGAATTGAACATTGACAAAGTGTGGAGCCTCTATTCACATGGAAAAAGCATAAAATACAAAGTGATGCTAAGTTCCTTTCACTCTTTTTCTCAATAGAAATTATCACAATTACAAGCAAGTTGAAGCAGCAAGATCATGAGGTTTCTAACCTTTTTTACAAGCATGCTTATAAGTGGATTTCTGCCACCAGAACATGTCTAAGGTCCACCCCTTGAATAATAACAAAAGAACAAGGGCAAAAAGTTTGTAAAATAATCATCTCCGGGCACATGGCCGGGAGACTTAGGCATAGCATGCCCGACATTCCAGACCGCATGGCCGAGAGACTTAGGCCTAGCACGCCCAACTCTGGCCTCAGCTTAGCCCATCTTCACATTCCTAAACACTACATATCCTTAGGACCCATGTTTTTGATCAAACATCAAGATCTATCCAATATAATGACAAGACAATGCAACAACTATAAATTCATTATTCATTCTGTTCATAAATAAGATCTAATACAACTAGGTCTTTCGAAACCACAACTACTTTAAATTGACACATTAAATAAGATGTTCCATTTGAGTTAAGAAAATACTCACCTTGTTTCATTTGAATTAAGAGAATACGAACCTTGTTTTCACAATAAAATTATGTAATGACCTGACTCTAGATATGTCAAATTGGTTCACCGGCTCGCGCGGCCCGTGGCTTGGCCCGAAAAAAGCCCGAGCCAGCCAGATTTGCTACTTGATTCAACCGAGCCATGGCTACGGTCATGCGGCTCGTCCGGGCCGGCTCATGTCATGGGGCAGCGTGTGTCAGACAGCCACAAACTACATTACACATGCAGGAAGTCGCCGCAAAGGCAGCCTGCCAGGTTTAAGAAAAAAAAATCGTAAGCCGACTCAACTCAGCTAGATAAGACCAAAGCCAAAAGTTCGGGTCAAGCCTAGATTTTTTGGCCGAGTAAAAGCTCGGCTCGGGTCAAAAAAAGCTCGAATCATTTTTACCCAAGCCAGCTTGGCTCAACTCATTGACATCCTAACCTGACTATGATTTTTAATGTGACATTTCACAAACTGAGGTGTTTCCATAGTGAGAACATATTTCTCAATGTATGGTCACATTTTATTAAATTTTCAACGACATGTGCTATAGTAAAATTTATAGACGATCAAATATTGCGCTCATGTATTTTGATCCATTGTAATCCATCTTCAACAATAGAATTTAAATTAGAACAAAGACATCTTCTATGAATTAATTTAACCTAGACTCAAATGATTTAACAAGCTTTTCAAATAAACATCATTTTATAAACATCTTTTCAATGATAATGCTAAATATTCTTTTACAGGTGCGTATTTATTTTAAAAAATCGATAAACATTGAAAATTTTGAAAATTAATGAGTGGACATTTTGCAACTCAATTCAAATAACAAAGATTCTTTTGTGTATCTATACAATGAAAAATAACACGAAATAATCATTGTCGTCAAATTCACACAAACCATAAGGTCAAAGGGCAATCCTAAATAACCACAAACGCTTAAGGAATGCTAACACTTGTTTCAATCAACCACGAATTATCTAAGGCCAAATATAAGGAAAAAAAAAAAAAAGAGTCAAAAAGGTTGAGCATTACACCCTAGCTTAAATCTGTAGTTCATAATTTTATAAAACCAATGAACAAAATATTTATTCACTGTGTAAATAAATATAATTATAACCGAGTAAAGATAATATATATGCTATAACAGATATTATTATAAATCAAGCTCAGAAAACTGTGCAGCTTATCATGAATGGACAAATGTGTACCTAATACTAACTCGAGACTCACCACTCCATGCTTTAAACCCAGAAGCCTATGCCGAGGCATGAGTACTTGTTGTCTGTGTAATGGATTTTGCGACTGATAATTGTTGGATTTGACTTGGCTGCTGATGCTGCATCTGGAAAATGTGATGCTTCATGGGCACCTGATGCACCATGAAGTGGACAATATCTCTTCTTCCTTATGATCCATATTTGCAAGCTTTAAACGTTGGACTTCTGCAGTAAATGCCTCCTTTAAACATTGAACTTCTGTGGTCAATGCCTCGTGCAGAGCTGCCATTAGGAAAAGTAAAGGATTGTGTCCGATTCCCAGCCCAGAAGAAAGACAATCCAATAGGCAGAAAGAAAAAGTATTAATGCTATTATGTTCAAGTGAATCACTCACACTATAGAATGACTAAGAGCATTTTTTGCCAAAATTAAGAAAGAAAAAAAAAAGAGTAAGAGATTTACTATGTTTTAAACATGTTTGGAGGAGTTACTTTTGAGTTAAAAAAATTAGTTATTTAGGGTGTGTTTGAGCCACATTATTTTGGAAGAATGTATTTTGGAATAGTAGATTGATGGAGAATGTGTGGTTGAAAAAGAAGAAAGAGTTATGATAAAAAATATTATTTTATTGAAGAATGTGTGATTAAAAATGGGTAGAAGAATGAAAATAAAAATTTTAATGTGGCTCAAACAGGGGCTTAGTACGACAACAACTACTTATTTTCAACTTTGACCAATAGAAAAATTATTTATTTCAAAACTTACTCTATTAATAAACTTTTTAAGTTTAGCCAAACATGCCTATCAGCAGTGCTGGCATACATTAAACTGTGACGCCGTGAGGCACGGGCTTGAAACTCATGAGCTAGTTGTTTGAACCCTCCACTGCCTTATGGCTCAAAGTTTAGAGCTGGAAGTCTGGTGATGGAGATAGTAGGAGAAAAGAATAATATACAGTTCGATTAAGATTGAGTTTGATTATCTACGAATTTGACTGTTGAATATGCTTGTGATGTCTTAGAAATCCCTTGAAATTAACTTCTGTGCAAATATAAAAGGGGAACTAGGGCTTCGATTTATATTAATCAAGAATTACAGTTCTTCCTCTTAAAATTTATCTCATTTTCAGTCTCTTTCTCTTCTCTTCTCACTCTCTCTCTCTCTTATTTTGTTTCTATTTCCCATGCTAGCTTGCCCGCCTTATCGAAGCACATATCATAAAATCTTGAATGTCTAGCATGTAAAGTTCAATGACATATCAAGTAACTACTATATCAGCAGGCTTTTGGGATAGGCTTGCAAACATGAGTGAGTAATATGGTGCCTTACTCTTTATTACAAGAATTAGAATAATAATTACTTACGAAAAATATACAGAAGAAAATATTAAACGATGACTAATTATTGGTCCTAATGACAAATATAACACCCCCACATCCCCCACCCTACCCCCAAAAAATAAAAAAAAAGAAAAAGAAAAAAAAAACGATACCAAGTTTGGTTAAGCTTAAAAGCTCCTAAGCCATGCTTCTCAAAAACGTTCTATTTAAGTAGCTTGTGAGCTTAGCAAATTTTTTAAGCCTCCAAGTATTGTTCCTGATAAATTTGGAAGAAAAAGGAGAAGTGAGGGAGAGGAAACAAAATCTCCTTAAAAGAGATAAGTCCCAATCTTCAATCATGATATTAATATGACAGTGATAAAGTCCACACTACTAGATAAACTAGCGGTATTTGCTTTATCCCATTAAAATGATATAGATTAACCAAATGCTGGAAACACACCATTTGTTTATCAGCTTGTTGAAAAATAAATTTCTTGACGAAATGAAGACACATATCAGATAAGCTTCATAAAGTATCTCAAAACTCCGCTGCAAGGCTACTATAACTCAACACAGGAATGAATTATTCTGAAGTAACAGAGATGTGGTCTTCAGATGCGGAAAGATAACTTCATTCTCAAAGCAAGCACAAGTGTGAGTGAGTGACTAGCAAGTGAAGAGAGGGGACAGGGAGTGGAGAGAACTAAATAGGTTCCAACATATAGAGCATTTTTGTCTAAGCTTAAAAGCTTTCTTATAAGTAATAAAATAAATTCATTCATGAAAAATGAAAAAAGTAACTTATTTTGACAGTGGGGTAAGAGTTACTTCAAAACATATTTGGAAACAAAAATGTTATGTTACTTTCACTTATTCTTAAGCTTAGCCATAAATGCTCATAATACACTCAAGTGCTGACGCAATCATATGATGCAACTAATGTTGCCTGTTTATCTACACAGCTAAAGAGTGTGTATCTGGGTGAAAATCAGTGCATCCCCATATCAATCTATACAAAGGTAATTATGGAAGAAAACTGGGTACCGTCTCTTAGTTGTGCCTGTTTTGTGCCTGTTGCTCCATGGCTTGAAATCGGAATTTTAATTCATTGTTCTGACTTGTTAGCTCAGCATAGTCTTTCTGAAGAGGAAATACATGTACCACTTACCACGTGATTAAATGTTAATAAATGGCAGAAAATTCACAAGTTGTTAGCAAAAACCTGCAGTATAGTAACTTGTGCTGACAATGTCGTAGCCTCTGCTTGCAGAGTTTGCACTTTGTGTTCCAATTCTGAGATGTAATGCAGTTTCCGCTCCTTCGAACGAGCAGCTGATTGACGATTAGCCAATATCCTGAGATGAAAAGACAAAGTATTGAAATGCACTCAATAAAAAAAATTCTTGATCAAATCAACAATACAGGAAATATTGGTAACTGTCATACCTCTTTGCACGTTTGGGCTCCAAGAAAGCAATTTCAGAAAGCCTCTCGTCTGCCCTAATCTTTATAAGCTCAACTTCACTAAACTGACCATGCCCAAACTCCAAGTTGAGTTTACCAGAGTTTTCAGTCATTGAATTGGTTCGAGGTAGCCGACCCGCTGGATTTTCCACAAAAATTGGCAACTCATCACCAAACTTCAGATTTCCAAGAGCACTATCAATCGAAAGACTCCTATAGTGTCTGGCTGGAGCCGCAATATCGCCAGCCGTGCTCCTTTTGACATCTTCCCTTGAACTCGACCCAAGCCTTGAGACAGATTCTGATTCAGTACTGTTGTTGTCACCACCACTCATCTTTGTGCCACAAATGACAATGTCCTTGTCTTTATCCTCAATGCCAGATGAGTTCAATGAATCTACACTATCAAACTTCATCCATGAATTAAACAAATCATCTTCCACAATTTCCTCTGATTTCCTAACACCTATCTCCTCTGCATTGCTCCTATTATCATTACTTGTATCCATTTCTCGTCCCTTCAACCCAAAGGGTTTATCATTTCCTAGATTCTCTCTTATATGCATCGTTCTCCCCAATACTGTCTGACTACTTATAGGCACCAACAGAGGTGAAGACTTGATCATAGTCGAAAATCCTAATTGAACATCACTGCTAGAACGTTGATGTCCTTTACACAGAAGAAGACCATCACTACCTTGCCACACATTTTTCCTCGGAAAGGATGGAGTAAGTGGTGGCCCTCGAGTAACATCTGTTTCCTCCATCAAACTATAGTTTGAAGAAGCCGACAACTCACTACGGGAAAAAGGACTTAATGGGGGCAAGCCATTATTAGTGAAAAACGAGGGTTGAGATAAAGACCTCGTGTGAGAACCCTTCACATTATAATTCTGACTTATGGGTTCCTTAGAATTAGGCTGAGCCATCAAAATCTGCTAAATTCAAAGTAACAATTGAATCACAGAATTAAGTTCCAAAACCAAATGGGTTCATCTAATCTACTTTGTTCTCAAAACCCAACCCAACACGAGGCCAAAAATGTCATTCACGCCATTTATTCTGCTTCTAGAGTTCTAGATTTTTCAGTACCACCATAGACTATCTGTTTGGGCACTTCAATTTAAATGTCAAAACATCAAATTCAGTTCATTCGCACTGATCTTCACTCCCAAATCTCCTCAGAAAAAGCCTAGATTCAAGAAGCAATCAAACAGGAGATAAATGCCAGAACTCGATATCTAATCTAAAATTCAGAAAAACAGCAAAATGGTGTATACCTGATAATGAAAGACTTGAGAAGCTCGTTTTCCACAGTTTTGAGACCGCCATTATTCGGCCAAAGCAGAAATGGGAATTGCATTTTCCCTCTGAAACTGGCGGAGATTACGCTTGTAAAATGAATAGTCTTGAGGTGTGGAGACAAAAACTTTGATTACATCCAAAAAGACGAATGCATATGAAGTATAAAGGTTAAAAGAATGATTATAGGAAACTCGGCGTGGGGATTTCATTTCATTAAAATTCTGTCCTTGTTTGGCAAAATTTAGAATTTTATTAATTGATCAAATTTTATTATTATTTACAAAATTCATAATTTTTATCTATTTATACTTATTACTGATTTTATAAAACTCATAAGTTATTATTTATTGAAACTCTGCCAGACGTTTGACAGTCGAAAATGTGAAGGTGAATCGAGTGTAAGGTTGGGTCCTTGTTGAAAATGAGTTTTGGCTTAGAGTTTGTATATTAAATGGACATGGCTTTAGTTAATTTTTTTTGTATTTTTTTTATCCATGAATAATAATAAAAAAGAATAAGGCCACGTCGAGATTAGAGAAAACCTTCGCTAGTGTTACCAAATTAAAACTGTGAAGTGGATGACTAAAATTCACTTGGCACTTGATTATTGGCCTTGAGTGTTTGGCAAGAATTGTGTTAGTTTGATTCTATCGTATAGTTATATCACTTGTCCATTGATTTTAAATTTTGAATTCAAATTATTTTGGCTCTATAATTATATGTGTATTTACTTTCTTCACGTGGACTTGGCATAGTACACAGAGAAAGCATAGAGAGGGAACAAAGTGGCGGAGGTTAATATCTCTGGTGAAAATTCTTGGTGACCTTTGACGGATTCTTTTTTCGGTATATCCATTATTATTCATGTGGACGATGGTGCATAATTCGGTGTAGTACAAATTTGAGCTCAATATCACAAGACACATTAATTGTGAGGTTAAAGAAGATTTGAGTCAGTTGGTTTGGTTTTGTACACTTTTAGAGTTTGTTTTTCCGCATTTTAGTTGTAATAAATTATTATATACTACATTATAACTCTACAAAAAGAGGTCAGTTTGACTCGTTTTAGATATCTAATAGATCCTAATTTTGAATTTACTTTATTTTACTTATAAGTAATATGATTCTTTTTAACTATAGCCTCGCTAATTTAACAAAATTACAACTCGGATCCTCATGGTAGTATTATCAAATTTGTTAATAAGACTGTGATAGTAGTTGCATGCTGAAATTTGAATAAGGTTTTCAAACGATGAATGAATGATTTGTTGTTGTTATTATTCGAATAGATTTTGGGAACATCTAAATATGATTGTAATGGATTTGACTTGAATGAACATTTATTTATGTATTTTGTAGTAAATCAAAATTATTTAAAGATCTCATAAAAGAATTGACTAATGGAGTGAATATTTTAAAATGAAAAATATGAACAAATTGAGGCCTTCAAGTGATTGTACAGAAAATGTTTAATTTAGTGCTTTCAAATTAATTATATGCTCTAGCATGTCTAGTTGTTCTAGCATGTTATTACCAAGGAAATTATTTTTTCTTTCTTATTATTTTTTAATATAATAGAAACTAATTTTCCTCCATTTGGAAAGAATTTATAAATAATTCGATACATAAATAAATAGAATGAGTAGTAAATAAATAAATACTAGTAAATTTATCAATATATGTGGTCGAATATGAAGTTTGACCACTTATAAATAATTTATAATTTTTTAGATCAACCACGAGCACCACTTGAAAATGCTCAGTAGTGCAAACATATCTTCACACACACATGAGAAACACGACAACTTTCCACATGTGACAGCATGAAATCTAATTATATTCTTCACTTATCCCCTCGTGGAGGCTGTTTTCAAGAGATACAAGAGACTGAAAGGCGTGACCATCTCCATTGAGAACTTCTCGGATTTAAGGAAACTTTCAATGGGAAATTTGACGGCGAACTACCATAAATCTACGTGTATACTTTGCACTTTTTTAATTTTTGTTTGCTTATTATTGCTCTCGGATCATGACATTGGTGCATACTAAGAAATCTTTGAATCTAGAATCAAATTCACGTCACGAGGAAGATCATTGAGGCCCCGGTTCTGGTGTCCTCCATCTAAACTAAAATATTTTCATGCTCTGCACAGCACTCAATAAAAAAAGGGCTCGTAGAAATAACTTTCACAGAAATCCATTTCATTTCACAATTGAAATGGTTTAGCATCCAGCACGCGGGTCAACCATGAGCAGAGATGTCAACCACGCCAGGTGTCGGGCTACTGCTGCCTACTGGCCATACAGTTCTTTCTTGATTTATTACTGTCCAAGTGTGCCACGGGCTCCATTGATCCTGGCTCCGATGGCTAATAACATGGCCTATCACAACTGGGCCGTGCTTTCACGAGTTCGGTTGGCCTGGCCTGCTAGCCTGGATGGCCGGACACATTTTCACGCCTCTTAGAGCAGCCCGGACGGTCATTTCAATCACTATTAGTGAGCAGAGATGTGACAAATGTCCAAATCACTATTGCTAGAAAAAAAAAGTGATAAAACATAACTTATTGTTGCAAATTAACATATACGACTCATTCAACAACAACAATATATATTGATCATGCAACCCTATTTTACAATTATATCCAGTTACATGAACACAGGAATCAAATTTACCATAATATATCCCATTGTAAGACAAACATAGCGACTATCTCATTGCTCTTCAATTAAGGTCTACACATTCTAAATGATAAAAAAGGAAAATAAAATAAAGAAGAAGATTTCAAGGGGAGCTGACCTCTTAATTCTGAATGATAATTGAGAGAGATGAAGATTTACGGTACTATCCTTAATTAGCTTGGCAAGCCGATGAATCCTTCTCAGACGTGCATCATCATACTCAACAGATGTTTTCCCCGTGAACTATCCTCCTTCAGGCCACACTACCAGATATTTATTTGATGGTGATGTAGCGATTTGTGCCATGCTTTGCCCAGTGATCTCTAAGATCAACTGGATTCGACAGATCATGACCTTCTCCAGCAAGTCGACTGAGCAGCTTGTTAAACGCGCCTCCACTCATTTTCCGACCACCAACTC
The DNA here is from genome assembly GCA_903798385.1 of Fraxinus cuspidata. Taxonomy (NCBI): domain Eukaryota; kingdom Viridiplantae; phylum Streptophyta; class Magnoliopsida; order Lamiales; family Oleaceae; genus Fraxinus; species Fraxinus cuspidata. Next base: position 25,204 of record CAIGRP010043271.1, read on the forward strand.
GACTATGGCGCTTGTTAGGCACTGCAGGCAGAGGATACATTGACAAAGTGGTTGTACAACACGAAGATTGCCAACCACCGTTTCCCCATTTATAACAAGGCCTTAGAACGCCAGTACAAGAGCAGACGGGCACTGGCATGGTTGACTCATCAAATGAAACCTGGTTCAGCCCCAGGTCCTGATCTTTCCAATTTGGTTTTAATACAACCATTTGCCTGTTAAGGTCATCAGTGTCACCATCAATATCCTGTTCATTTTTCCAGTCCTGTGATTTCCCAAACATCGTTTTATTCAGGTCCTCACCCTCTTGTTTAACCTTCTTCAAGGATTTTGACGTCTTCTTTATAGAGGTAGTAGCCTTTGGTTCCTTTGTACGTTTCGTACGACGGGATTTTTCAGGCTCAGGAGCAACTGGGGACACTGGAACAGTGTCCGGCTGGTGAGTTTCCCCCATACTGTATGGAGCTTCCCCCATGTTAGACTGATGGTGTACATGCTGCTGAGGATGGTGTATGTGTTTCACCCCATGTGCAATTTGGCATCCTGGTGGGCAGTGCAACATATTCCCACTGCTCATTGCATTTTCCCGATACTGAAGAGTAGCAATAGCATTGTCGCGTTCTATTATGGCATTGTTTCGTTCTGCTATTGCTTGATCTCGTTGTAGGATAGCCATATCCCGCTCTGCCAACGCAACCTTTTTCTCAGAAAGAGCCAAATTTCTTTCTTGGACTGCAGCATCTCTTTCAGCCATAATGGCCATTATCTGTTTCATTGATGGCTGATGCTGCATGAGCCACTGAAACAGAAGCATTTTAACAAGATTTCAAATGCAAACTATTGAAAACCCAAGAGCAATAATAAACAAAACCAAAAACAGAAACACTAGAACATATTTATAGTGGTGCACTCTCAATGTGATAGCAAAGCCCCTCAAATTCCTTTACGAAACATAGGAACTAGGGTAACCTAATACAAATATATGAATGCGCAATAGAACCCTTAAGTAAACACTATAGTTAGGCTCCACCCGGTCCTAACAAAAACTCAAAAAGCAGAACCTGCATTATGGCCAGTAAATGTGCAGAGATTAATGGCTTCCAAATACCTGACTCAGAGGTGGTTTATGCCTTCCATTTTCACGATGTCCACTGTCATCCATCTGAGAACCACAGAAGAAACTACCAGCTAAGTTTCAACTTTCTACCCACTACTACATGTGACTCACAATCGAGCAAAAAGACACCACTGAAACCACAAGCCTGTAACCAAATTTTCAGGGGAAAACTATTTTAATTAATTTCTCAACTTCTTTTCATTTATGGTTTTCAAGAATACCATGTTAGTTTCCCAATAAAACAAAAATTTAAAAGAAATGCACCAGTACATCATAAGCAGGAAGATATGTACTGAAGGGAATCTTATAAAATATAAACAATCTTCCTGCCAATCAATAGAAGTACATGAGATAAATATCTAAAACAAAATAGTAAAACTTCAGAAAGAACCTTCAGAAATGTCCAGTCAACCTTTTATGGGAGCAGAAAAATTGCTGCACAACATCCAAATATTTTCTACCGAACCTTCTTGATACTGCGAGATCTAAAAGCAAACCAGCTTCAGGTAAAATATTCTGGACAAAAAAAGGAGCATTTGGAAACAATATATACAACAAAGAACACAATTCAGTTCATAACATTTAATATATGTAAAAATGGCCAAGTGGAAATGGAAAAACCCTACCATTACCATATTTCAATAATGAGATAGTCATTTGTATTTTAAAGATAACATGCAGCCAGTTATCAAAAAGTTTTAAAGTTTCTGAGGTGCATCCTGATGTGAACCATTGAACTCGATTCTCATCTTCTTCATGGATCAATCCAAGAATTTAAATGCAGCTTTGATATCTACTAAGTAATGAAATCATTAGAAAAAAAGAGTAAATATGCCCTGTAGATGCACCATATATTCTATGAAGAATTTGCAAGATAATGATGTTTCATTCGCAAGACCGTTGTTAGCATTCTACTCGCTGTATCCTTGTCCTGAAATATATATCCTCGCTAAGAACATAAAATGTGCAACCACAAACAATTCTCCTAAATATAAATGAGAAATATTCAACCATCGCAGATTCGGTTTTCTCTTCTTGACTTTCTTTCTTTTTCTTCTCTCATCTGGTTTTCAAATGAACATTCAACTTCCTTGCGATAAAAAGAACACGTAACTCTTCAACTTTTCAAAGAACAAAAAGAAGCCCTAAGACCAGCAAGATGAAATTAAAAAAGATGTGATTAGCAGCTTTATAAATTACCAAGGTACAAACAAACTAGATTTAAAAAAAAAAATTATCCAAACAAATTAGATTCAAGAAACGCTTTTATCGAAGTACAACAAACACAAATTGAAAGATCGCAATTATAAGAACGTGAAATGAACTTCAACAAGAAGCATCAGTAGATCAGCTACATCGAGTGTGCAGCTACAAATTCAACTCCTGTAATAATCTTTGGAGATAAAAAGGGACCCACCTCCTCAAAATCCCCAAATCAATTAAATCGCTTAATCAAGATCCGCATCAAGTCAACCACACAAAAATTCAGCACAATAATCCGCAGAAATTGACAAATAGCTGCAAATTATAAAAATCACTATATAAATGTTAAAGATGCTAAAAGAGTTAAATGAGAAAAGGAGAGCTCACTTTCAAGAACTGTTGTCAATTTCTGCAAATTATAAAAATCACTATATAAACGTTAAAGATGCTAAAAGAGTTAAATGAGAAAAGGAGAGCTCACTTTCAAGAACTGTAGAGAGAGATAATAGAGACGAAACCCTAAATTTCGGAGGATGAAAAGAAAAGAAATACCTGGGACGGAAGAATAGTCGTTGAAAGGCACTGAAGAATCAAGAATATGTACACAAACTCACTTCATTACAACATTTCAAACCCCATTTTTGGTATAAAATTTATATAGATGAAAAATATGTAATTATAAATTATAAATTTTTTTAAATTTGTGTATAATATTATTTTATTATAGAATGTGTAATTTAAAAAAGAAAAAAAGAAAAATGCATCCCTCCTTCTCTTAGAAGAGGCAATCCTCTGATCACTATTCATTTATATCACACGAGTTTTCATATTAACCCAATTTCATTGTGATTTTGCTACAGTATAATAATAATAATTGCT
>CAIGRP010043284.1:0-27649 GCA_903798385.1 Fraxinus cuspidata
ATCATATAAACTGCGGTATTCAAATTTAAGACTAAAATGACTTGCATATTAATCATCTAGAAAAAACTTAAAATCTATTAAATCCCACAATATCTTATAAAATAAAAAACTTGTCCATATAGTAGAATACAAATCAATTCAATTCATTTTGGTTAAAATTGATATTTTAATTACAGATAATTGAAAATGCTAAAAACAGAATCAGAAAAGCTATCATTTGTTGCTTATCAACATCTACCGATGAATGGTACAAATTCTTCCATAATCAAATTATTTGAAATCTACTAAACACTTGAAATAACTTCTGATTGTTTGAGAATCGTAAGTTGGGATCTAAGATCAATCTCAAACGGCATTTTATGTCAATTAGCTTATAAGCAAATGAAAGAAAATGAAATTTTATAATATCATAATATCATAACAACAAAAATTTTGAGTTATCTTCTTCCTCCACCACTCAGCTACTCAATGTGAATGTGGACATATATCTTAACAAATAAATTTGAAATGGGTGATTGAGTGTAAAGATATTGATGACATGCAATTACTTCCATACTATACTGAAATTCAACTTTTCAAGTGTTCAAAAAGAAGGAGAACAAGAACTTCAACCCTTCAAAATATCTGAAAAAGTGCCAAAGATGTGGTTTTCTTAGAGTAAGCAATGATGATTTTATTTTTATTTTTTATTTTTTTGGGTAAAAATATCTATTTTGATGGTGTGATCCATATGTTATATTATTTCAAAGAAATTAGGGTAGTTGATCTTAAGGATATGATGTCAAATGGAGACAAAAAGTGATGCAACAATGTATTTGAAATAAATAAAATTAGTTATATAGTAATTAAATAATTCACTATCCCGAAGTACCAGAGAAGAATTGTAACACCTTGAACATGAAGGTTTGAACGAGCAAAATAGTTTTAGAGACTGCATAAATGCACTTGAAATTTGAATAAATAACAATTGTCAATAATAGAATCAAGTGTAAGGATTTTAATAGAACATGTGGGCTTATATGTAAATATTGCGTATTAAATTAAAGTCTATCAATTTTGGTTAAGTCTAAGGTTCCGCTATTTTGGGTTTTGAAGCATCCAACTAAAATGTGAGCTTTTATGTGTAGAGATCATATTTGTTCTTAATTTCATGATGGACCGAATTAGGTTAATTGACTGTTAGTATATATACGGTTATGACCCCCGGATCACACGTGAATTGTTCATTTTATTTCGACTCTCATTATTAGAGAGAAATAAAGAATTACCTGTTGATCTGGAAGACTAAAATCGCAGGACTTGTTCATTGTATTAACCATGTCTGATTCAGGTACGCTTCCTCTTCAATTTACATATTCTTGATGGTCCAACATGAACGATCAATATGATGGTAAAATATTTTCCCAACATCAAGTGGTTGAGCTCATAGATTCACACTTACAAGTTGATCATATTTTAACACCAAATTGGCCTAAAGAAAATTTTTGTCAATAAAACTAGAGTTTGTTGGAAATTTAGTTAATCAAATGGAAAATTTTTAGGAGATGATGACTGATGGGTGAAGAAGTAGAAAGTCAAAGAACTTCCCCAGATATGTCTAACTAAAAGGAAAATATAAAAAGTCATTAAAAGAATTAGTGGAGATAGTTGATTAGAAAATCTTCTTAACCATTTTCTTGCCAATGAAATATTGAAAATTAGCTCACTAATTTTGTAACTTTCCTATTGTCCAATTAATATTTTAAAAGCCCACGTTTGAAAACTATTACATAAAAACTAATTTATAAATGGATATAAATAAGTGATGGGTCTAATTTTTCCGGTGAAACTTAAGCCCAAATCTCCCAAGATAAAGAAGATTCATTGGGCTTTCTTTAGCCTCACTAGGATTGACGATTTTCGGCAATTTTCTAAAAAGATCCCTATTTAAGGTCAAAGAAAAAGAGGTGCATTGTTTTAATAATTTTTGTTAAAAAGATCTATTTTTTATCAAACGAAATGCAAAACGAAATGCTATTAATCTACATTGCCCATGATCGTGTGGCTAGCCACTATCACATTATCCAAAAAAACAAAAAATGTCTTTACTATGTTTGATCGAAAAAATTAACTCGGCTACTAAAAATGTTTATTTATTTCTTCTCTACACATGCAAAAATTCATAAACTCCTGAGAAATTCATCTTTTGTAATTATCCCTCTTCAAAATCATTTATTGAGCAAAGGGTTAATAATGAAAGACTAGAAGGTTCTCTTCGAATTATGAAATATTGGCTAATAAATAAAGACTTCATTCAAGAAAAAGATAGAACAAAATTAATTTTTGAATTGACACTATTATGGCAAAATGAATTAAGCTAGATTAATCCTATCAGAACATTTGTGAGATAAAACGCATCCAACCTTCCTCATGAGTTATATAAATTCAGTCCAAACTGAAATTTATCATATATATGGAGCACTGGTAATTATTTACGAACATACGTTTACTCATCAATTTTTATATGGTCAAGTACTACTTTAAGTATTAGAGTAATTCAATATCTCATCCCCTTTTGCAGGTTTTGTTTTTGGAACTTACCATTATAGATCACTGGCTTCAAATCAAGTCGACATCTCTTCAATGAATTTCGATTAATATAGTAAAAAGAGACCATTAGTTTGTTTTTAATAGGTTACAATAATATTTGGTTCCTCGTTGATCCGGATTATAAATAAAAGATGTGATTTATTATAAAAACAAAGAAAAAGTGAAGAGAGGGTATGAGTCAATAGATTTGTTTGTATTATGATAAGAACCAAATCCATATATTTATAGGGAAGAACTAGGGATATAATAAAAATAATTTTTAGGTCTGCAAGGGTACAATTGTCATTCGCTAATAAACTTACCGTTTATACCCCCCCTTAAATAACATATTACAAAATATCCGTCTCGTTAAAATCTTGTTTGATAAAAATCTAATGAGGAAAAAAAACAAACAAAGGAAAAATATTACATTTATTTTGGAGTATTAAAGATAAATATTGCATCATTAAAATAATGTTATGAAAATTCAGTGGGATAAAACTTAAACGAAGGAAAAAGAGTACAACTACTTCTCTAATGTTGATCACTGAAAATCTTTGAGTCAAAGCATTCCAATCTTGTGAACCAATTTCTTGAATGTAGATGTTGACTGTTTTTGTAAATAAATCAGTCACGTTGTCACTTGAGCGAATTTGTAGAACATTGATGTTGCCATTCTTCTGAAGCTTATATGTATGAAAGAATTTAAGAGAAATATGCTTTGTCCTATCACATTTGATATTGCCTCATTTGAGTTGTGCAATACAGGAAACATTGTCTTCATACAAAATTATTGGACTATCATTAATTGAAGTTAATCCGCATGATACTTGGATATGATATTCATGTTTTTCAACCATGTACATTATTGGTCTGCTTCATGGATTGTAATAATTTCAAAATTATTTGAGGATATTGCTGTAAATGATTACTTCACATCTCTATGAAATAGCTGTTCCTTCACATGTAAACACATATCATGTTTGTGATTTAGTTTTATGCGGTTCAGAAAGATAACGTGCATCTGCATATTCAACTAAAGTAGATCCCGACTTCTGTGATAAAATAATTCCAAATCAATAGTACCCTTTAGGTAACAAAAAACATATTTAACACCATTCCAATGTCTTTGAATTGGTGTAGAGCTATATCTTCCAAGAAGATCTACAGAAAAAGTCATGTCGGGTCAAGTACAGTTTGCAAGATAAGTTAATGCTCAAATTGCACAAAGATATGGTACTTCGTGACCAATAACATTTTCTCCATCTTCAAGTGGACGAAATGGATCTTTTTTTTTTAAATATAAAGTGATCGAACAACTATATGTGATACCAATGGATGTGCATTATCCATATAAAAACTTTTTAAAACTTTTTCCGTATATGTAAATTGATGATCAAATAATATTTCTAGAAAGTGTTCAAACTGTAACTCGAGACAAAATTTGATTTTTCCCAAATCTTTCATCTCAATTCATTTTTTAAATAATCTGCAGCTTTGTTGATCTCTTTAGGAGTTCCAATTAAATTTACATGATCAACAAAAACTGTTTCAATTGCAAATCCAATATTTGTTTCTTTATGAAAACACATAGGCATACATTGTCATTTTTATAACATTCATTCGTCAAATATTCGCCTATGCGATTATATCACATGCGTTTGGATTGTTTCAATCCATATAATGATCTTTACAATTTAATTGAGAACATATTTCTCAGACATTTATCATTTATTTCTGGCACGTTAAGTCCTTCAGAGACTTTCATGTATATGTCACTATCAAGTGAGCCATACAAATATGCAGTCACTACAACTATAAGGCGCATGTTGAGCCTTTGTGACAAAGTCAAAATAATTAAGAATCTGGAAGTAATAGTGTCTATTACGGGAGAATATGTTTCTTCAAAATCAATTACAAGTCTAGTGAGAAATCTTGAACTACGAGTCGAACTTTATACCTTGTAATTCTATTATTTTCATTTCTCTTCTGTATAAAAATCATTTGTATCCTAAAGAGATTATATTTTCAGACATTCAAACTACAAGTCTAAACACTTTTCATTTATCTAAGGAATTCAATTTCGCATGTATGACTTCTTTCTATTTTAGCTAATCATTTATGTGTTGACATGTTTTAATGGACTATGGTTTAGGATCCTCATTTTTCTTAATATTAAGAGTTATGTTAAAAACGAAAATATTATCTATAACAACATTATTTCATTTCTATAATTTATGAGATAACATATAATTTATTAAATTTTCATTATTTTAGGACATTCAGGAACCACATTTTCAATATTCAATTAATCAATATTTTCTAATGTTACTTCTTCTGAAATTTTTGGTTGGTTTTTCTCTTGTATTTTTCTTTTTTCGAGGTACAAAGCATTTTGAACCAACTGATCGATCTTGCTTTGGCATATTTGAGATTCATTGCTACTGCAAATTGTCCTGTAAGAATATCAATTTTTACTGAAATATTTTCTATTGGTATATGTAGCAAAAAAAGCTGAGTAGCTCGTTAGCTCGGTTTGTCAAAGCTCGGCCTATTGATGACTCGGGCTCATTTCGGGACGAGCTCGAGCTAGAACCGAGTCGAGGGTTCGTTCTTACTCAGCTAGTCGAGCTCACAAAAGGCTCGTGGACTCGTGAAAAATGTGAACAAAAAAGTAAAAGAACATAATAAAAAAAACTCGAGCTCGTGGGTTCAGCTTGGCTCGTGAGCTCACGAGCTCGAGCTCAGCTTGTTAAAGTGACAAGCCGAGCTCATGGGTAGATGGGTTGCCGAGCCATTGCCACCACTAGGCATATATGACCCCGTCACTTTTTTAAGTCAACAAATATATCAGGTAATTGATTTGCAATATTTTGCAAATGAATGATTATTTCAACTTCTTTCTTATATTGATTGTTGTGGGAATCAAAGTGAGATATAATTGTTTCATTCCAATAAATTTTACCTTATTTTTTAGGATATAGTTTTTCTCCTCCCAATGAAAAAATCATTTCATTAAAATGACAATCTGCAAAACGTGCAATAAATAAATCATCCATTAAATGTTCTAGATACCTAATAATAGATGATAAATCAAAACCCATATAAATTCCAAGTTTTTATTTGAGGACCCATTTTAGTGTGTTGTGGAGGTGAAATAATGACTTAGACAACACAACCAAAAACCTATTGGTGAAAATATTATGTTCATGACCAAATACAAGTTGTAAAGTTGAATATTGTTAATAGACAGTTGGTCTTATACGAACCAATGATGCAACATATAATATGACATGACCCCAAACAAAAGATAGGAGTTTAGTTTTTAATAAACTGTTCCGCCAAATCATTTTGTGTATGGACATGCGCAATCGAATGTTCAATCGTAATTTCAATTGACATACAATAATCATAGAATGCTTGTGATCTAAATTCACTAGCATTGTCAAGACGAATAGTTTTAATTGAGTAATCAGGGAATTGCGCTCGTAATTTTATGATTTGAGCAAGCAGTCTAACAAAAGCTACATTCCTAGTAGAAAGTTGGTAAATATGTGACCAAGAATCAATTAATTTCATAAAATAACGAAATGATCTACATGGTGGGTGTATTGACCTACATATATCTCCATGAATTCTATCTAAAAAACTTGAAAAGATTCAATATTGACCTTTGTAATCGAAGGTCTATTGACTAACTTGCCTTGGGTTCCAACATCTTCAAAAATGTCAAATTGATAGTTTCTCAACATAGTATTATGGACTTCTTCCTAATAATAGAAACAGATTGTTGTGGCAAAAATCAAAATTTTGACACGTTTTCAGAGCTAACCTCTTTCTCTTCATTGAATGAACAAAAAGAATATGTACTCCAATTCCGTTCGCTACATGAAGAAGAAATAGGTTGTACAAGAAACGCAAAAGCTACACCATGAAGTAAAGGTGCACTTGAACTATGAGTAGCCCACCAACTTTTTGCATCCATAGAGCCCATAATTTAAGTTAATTTTAAGCCAAAGCCCACGATTAAGTTAATTTTTGGGATAGAGCCCGTGATTAAGTTTTTTATTTTTTAATTCTGAATTTTTTCCAGCAAAGTTTCCACAATGCTTCCGAATTTCATTAAAAAGGGAAATTTTCTTAAGTTTCTGAAACGTTTCCAAGAGTTTTGATTTCCAAAACGTTTCCGCAATGGAATGCCAGCGTTTGGAGAGTTTCCGTGCATAAGGATACAAGAAGATATGAGATTGTACAATAAAAGTAAAACAACCTCTCTCCATAAACAATATTCTGTACACGATCTTACGATTTCATACATCACTCAACCAGCGTCGTAAAAAAATCATCGATTTGAAGTTTTGAAAGCAGTTTCCCCCTGACTTTGATCACCCTTTCCATCTCCTCCAGTCACCACGATCACGTTTGGAGTCCGCACTTTGAACCGCTGAGGCCTCCGTGAACCGAGGCTAAGGCTCCTTCCAATGGTTCGAAAATTTCTCACCTCTTTATTCTTCATCGAAGGAGTACTAGTTTTCTTAAACACATCCACAAAATCTTCATAACTATTTGGGAAAATTTTCTTGAAAAATTCACGTCTCTTAACATAAATTTCCTTGAAAGATTCTAGCAGCATCAGTAACCTCGGATCAACCCTTTTCCCAGATTTCCATCGAATCATACATGGTCGATGATTTTTTTCTCCTAAATTACCTCTGTATAATCCATTTGTGTATGCAGAAAATTCATTTTCCCAGCCCGGGTATGAATCCACACCGATGTTTGATTCCTCGTAGGAAAAATTCTTTTGCCTAACTCCACCATGAAAATCATCCATGGACATGACTTTTCTCCAGAAAAAGAAGAATTTGTATGCAAGAAAAAAGAGAATTTTTGGAAGTGAAATATGAATATATGTTTGATGAAGAACCGATTGGGAATATTTATAGGTTTTGAATAAAACTTGATGTACAAGCGAAGGGACACTTACTTGGTCATGTAAGAACTTAAGACAACGCGTAGATGATGTATTCATATTAAGCCTGTGTTTGGTACATATTAAAATTTTCATTTTTCTATTCATTTTCAACTACACATTTTGTAATAAAATAATATTTTTCATCACATCAATAATTTTTCTTTATTTTTCAACTACAAATTCTCCATCAATTTACTATTCCAAAATACATTTTTTCAAAATAACGTGGCTCAAACATACCCTAGGGTGTGTTTGACCCACATTATTTTGGAAGAATATATTTTGAAATAGTAGATTGATGGATAATGTGTGGTTGAAAAAAAGGAAAAATTATTGATGTGATGGAAAATATTATTTTATTGAAGAATGTGTGGTTGAAAATAAGTAGAAGAATGAGAATGAGAATTTTAATGTATACCAAACAGGGGCTTAATGTTCAATTGTAACCAAACTTCGATGATTAATTTAAAATGAAATAAATATACGAGTCAAAAACGAATTGGGGTTGGGAAAAATTTAGGTGGCGAGATGGGGTTTTTTTCTCTCCTCTTTTTTCTTATTTTCTTTTCATTTATTCTATTCTTAAAATTATATTTTGCTCATGTTTGAGCCATATTAAAATTTTCATTTTCATTCTTTTACTCATTTTCAACCACAAATTCTTCAATAAAATAATATTTTTCATCACATCAATAACTTTTCATTCTTTTTCAACCACACATTCTCCATCAATCTACTATTTCAAAATATATTTTTTTTTTCAAAATAATGTGGCTGAAACACACCAATGATTGTAGAGATTAGAGATGTTGACCAAGTTGTATTATCAGAAAGTCAACATTTGAATTCAGGAATTTTGTTCTTCTTTTTTGTGTCTCTCTATGTTCTTCTTCATATCTGTGCACATATATCACAAATCTTGTAAATTTATAAGGGTCGTTTGATAGGCAAAATTGAAAAGAAATTTCAATTCAATGTTGGTTAAAAAATAAAAACCCACAAAACTCATAAGAATTCGTTTTCCATGAAAAAAAGAAAATGTAGCTTAAAGTGATTGTACCCTAAAATTCGATTTCAATTTTTCACGTTGCAATCAAATGGCCAAAGTGAAATTCATTTTCCTCGGATGTGATATTTTATATGGATTTCGTTGCAATTAAACATGCCTAAAAGTTAAAAGTTTAAAGCAATGTGTTAAAAAATGCTAAGAACTAAATGCTAAATCCTGAATAATATTAGGGACCAAAGTGCAATATTTTCAATATCATACTGTTCTTGCAAATGAGTCATATTTGGGCTCTTATCGTAAATGAGAAGCTTCCTTTCAGTCTCATAGAGAACGTACAGTCTCACGCTCAAAAAATAGGAAAATCTAGCGAAGAATGAAATCATTGACTCGAATTCATGGGATTCAAGTCACCAGTCAGCGTACTTCTTAAGCCAAAAGGGTCTGAATAAAAAATTATGATCCCACGATCGTTCTTTTCCAATTTTAAAGCGTTTTTATCTATTCCCAAAGATGCATTAATTGAGCTATCTTTGGGATTATAGTTTGCTTTTTCTGGTCTTTAAATCTTGTTCTAATCTTTTTTATGCAGCGTAGTTTCAGTTTTCACAGAAGTTGGAAGAGCTAAAAAATGTCAAGTTCTGTGAACGAAGATCAAGAACAGAGGTAAAGATTCCTTTTTTTTTTTAAGTCTCTTTTAATAGAATTGGAATTTAATTTTTGGAGTTTTTCCTCTGTGGGTTATGGTCCGTGAGTGCTTTAAATGTGTTATGTGCAAAAAAATAAAAAATAAAATAAATAAATAAATAAAAAGAAATATCAGTTATGTTTGCAGAGATAAAGATCTTTCTTTGTGCCTTTTATCCGGTAGTTTCATTACTCAGTATTGAAATTTTAATTTTTGGGTTCTCCTTTGCGGATTCTGGATCTATGAGTGCTTTTAATTATATTCTGTGCAAAAGAAGAAAAAAACCAATTATTCTTTTCATTTTAATGTGTAAAGGAACTCATTTGTAACCTGTAGATCAAAGTTTTCGAGTTTCATGTTCTTTTTGAAAAATTGAAATCCTTAGATTTGTTTGAACTTGTGTATAATTAAACTTAGAGCCTTTACTGACGCATAGTAGAAGAAGCCTTGTTGCTTGGAAGTTTAGTTTTGATTGATGATTAATGATTATATACTTCAAATCTTGGGAATTTTATTATGGTACAGTTGCTGTAATATATCGTCTGAATGTGATTGCAATGCATAACCGAGATTTAATAATTATTCTGCAGAAATTTGATTGTGCTAAATCCACATAAAGAGATGCACCCCATAACACAATTGAAAAAAAAGATAAAATATCTACATCACTATTTCTAGATGCCTACTACCGAAGACAAATCCCTGCTTCCATTACTGTTCCAATTTGTTTGTGTATTCTGTATTGAAAAATCATACTATTATGTAGTCTGCTGGAGGCTTAGCGTTTCCATTTATTAGTAGTATAGATAAGTTTTGAAAACTTTACTTTAGTGGCTTACGCTTTTAAATAAGACGATTAAAATGTATTAGAGTCTAGCAAAGGACTAGGTTTCAAGTCTCATTGCCACTTGTTTATAAAAATTGTGCAGGTGCAAGGATTTATGATTTCGGTCTGCACAGAAGCAGTCATGTTGATATCTTTATTTAAATAAATAAATTTGTCCCATCTTTAACAGTTTATGCATTAGATGAGATGATTTACATACGTAATTTTGTTTCTGGGCTGTGATATAGCAATTTTCCGTGTTCAAACTACTTGAAAATTTCAAAGAGGAAGTGTAGGTTTCAACTCACAGAAACCTTGGTGTTTGTATGGCATATTATAATTTCAGTTTAACCATGTTGGAATCACTTTGCGTTTAATCCATCCAGAGCAAGGGAAATAGAATCGACAACCATTGTAGTATAACTATGTTACTTTCTGCTCACTGGAAAAGTGGCAGATATATTATATTTGTCATCTTTCAGCTAGTTGATGTTATTTTCATAGTTATTAATATTCTGGTACTGAAGCACTACTGTATCAGGAAAAATGCTATCATGGAAGACCCAAATGCAATGACAATTGAGTTTCTTCGGGCAAGATTGTTATCTGAGAGATCTGTCTCAAAAACAGCCAGACAGAGAGCTGATGAACTGGCCAAGAGGGTGAGTTTCAGTTTTTGATCTACTCCCCTCCGTCTCACTCATGGGCGAACCCACATGGTGTCATGTGGGGTCAATTGACCCCACAAAAAGTTTCTGGTTTTTTGTTTTTGTTCTTCTTTTGTGTTTGCCCTTTCTCTTGTTATAACTGACCCTACAATAGGAAATTGATATTGTTATAACTAACAATTAAAATGAAGGCATGCCAAAGTTTATAATGTTGCCTTCACTTTTTCCTTTTCAACTTCTTCTTCCTCTGTTCTTTTTTTTTCAAGCTTTATTTTGGCTTTCTCTTTGTTGTTTTTTGTTTATTTCTTCTCTCTCTACATTCTCTCATTGTAAGTCTATCTTAATTAAAAAAGACTTGTTCACTTAGTTTCACTTTATTTTAATTTAATTTTATTTGACTAGTTTGACTAGAGTAGTACAATAAAATATTCTCCACACCGTAGTTTTTGGTATTTTTATGCTTGAAAAACAATTGAACATGATAAAAAAAAAAAAAAAATTTGATTTTGTTACTTCATTTTTAGGTAGCACGAATTGAGCTCGACTATAGAGTTAGAATCCTAGATAAATACATGTAAATCGATAAACTTAAAAAGTTGTAACGAAATCAAGTAGTAGGGAAATGACATTTTTGTTATGTATATTGAAAATATGTACTAAATGAAATTTATAATGAAGATATTATATGACCTATTAAAAGTATGAAAACCATTAAGGAACATTTGTAGGTATGCGATTTAATATTACATTTTTGTCTTATTTGGCAAAAAAAATTCTTTGTTAAATTTTGACCTCGCCAGAATCCTGAGTCCGCCCCTGGTCTCACATTGTTTATTATTATGTAAAATGTATCTATTTTTTTGGTCGTTTTGACCATGTTTTCAATTAACATCGATCATAATTAACTTAGATTAGGAAGTAACACGTGGATAATTGTAAACCACTAACAAAATTTCAAGCTTCATTTCCTGAAGGCTGAAACTAAGTAAATTATGATTAGTTTACTTCAAGTATTGGTTAAATTGAGTGAACCTGTGATAAACAATGTGAGATAAAGGGTGTATATGTTAGTGGGAAGACATGTACTTGCCTCTCTTCCACCTCTCCTGTTCATAAAGGGGTTCATAAATCTTAGTTCAGCTGGTTTACGTGTTCTCAAATCATAAAATTTGTTTTTCCCCTAAAAACTGTGTGTATATATATGCAGGTAGAAGAACTTGAAGAGCAGCTACAGTTTGTGACTCTGCAAAGAAAGAAAGCTGAGATTGCAACTGCAGATGTTCTTGCAATTTTAGAGGATCATGGGATAAGTGATGTGTCTGAGGGATTTGATTCAACCTCTGATCATGAAGAAACTCTCTATGAATCTAACTCTCATAATGATACGGCAATGGGAAATGAAGCTTCCACCAACATAAAAGTAAGAAGAAATGATACGGAGGCATATTCTAGTTCTGAAATGGACTCCTCTCCATTGACTGGTAGGAGCCTGTCCTGGAAAAGTGGTAAAGATTTGCAGTATTCTCTCCAAAGGAAGAAACACAAGGACTTGGCCAGGAGACGTGCTAGTTTTGCGTCAACTGGTTCTTCTTCAATGGGGTGGGTTGGTAAGTCATGCCGCAGGATAAGGCACGGGGAGACTAGGTAATCTTCTTTCTTTGAATTTTAATACTTACCCACACTATTATTTATTTTGGGAGCTATTAAATGTTCTAATCTAATATTTAATCTTATCATGGCATTAACCTCATGTGATGACATCTGCATGGGACACTTCTAAGAAACTCTGTCATCTGGAACGTGACTTCAGAGATTTGTTATTCAGTTTGCTTTCTGTTAATGAAAACCCATTCAACAACAGCATGCTTGGCTAAGCTCACCTCTTTTGTGTTTTTGGTTTTCCTTACCTGAGCCTAGGTGGGGGCCTTGGTGGACCCTTCACGTAGATTAAATATAATAATTAAGTTTACTTTTTGCTTTTAAAAAATGTTTGACCAAAAATGCTGTATGACTAAACTTGATGAAAACCTCTCAAAAGTTGCAACTGTTTGAAGGTAAAAGAAAAATAAAATTATACATTTTCTTTTTGTTTCTTCAGGTTCTTCTCCAATCTGTTGCTCTTTCTAGTCGTCAGATGCATTTATAGCCATCTCATTGCATTTAAACCAAGACAATCAATTAACTGTATTTGTGAACCGCATAGCCTGATTTTTAAATGCACTTGGAATGAAATCATTATTTTATTGATACCAGATCAGCAATAGAGGAGTTGCAGAATGATGTCCATGTCAAAGCGACCTACTGCTCTGACACTGAACCTGATACTTCGAGGAAAAGCCGTGAACATGATAAAGAGAAGAACCAACTGAAAAATCCACCAGTAATGTCGGAAAATCACAGGCAAGAAAAAAATGGCCATTATTTTGGCAGACACGGGAGAGATAACGACATGGAAAGAGCATTACAACATCAAGCACAACTCATAGGGCAATTTGAAGAAGAGGAGAAGACCCAAAGAGAATGGGAGGAGAAGTTCAGAGAAAATAACAGTTACACACCGGTAACGTTTTATCAGTTTCAAACTTTACACGGTAATTGCATTCTAATGTTTGGTTGATAAAAAGATTGAATTCTATTTCCTGTCCCAAAGACAATGTTTTTATTTGGTGAATTACAATTTACAGCACAAGTTTTTCAGATATCTTTTGTTTAATGTATGCAAAAATTTCAACATCTAGCCAATTATTGGACACTTTCCTCGTCCTTTATTTTCTTCGTTTTAGTAACCATCTTCAACGTGCTTTTATCAATTTCTAATAAAGAATGATGCACTTCACCTATTATCTCAAGTGTTTATCGTCCAGATTAAAATAATAGACCGAGATGGCTAAACGCCAAGTTCTACACTCCACCAATGACTGATCTCTTTGTATAGTCCGTTCCATTGATGCACAAGAATCACACAACTTCCATAGTAGCACCTTCAGAGTTTAGCCGTGGTTCAACTCTATCACACTTCCATTGAGCCTTTTCTGCTTGAAGAGGAAAAAACACACTTATGTCTTTCCATCTTTAACATAGTCACTTGTTGATTCCCTTTTCACCACCGCTGCTCATTCCCAATTCTTCCTACTGTTAATTCATGTGTCCATTGATGAAGCAGTATTATTCTCAAGTTTTCCTACAAGATATGGCTGAGTATTCTGCTTCTAACAAATCTTATCCTTGTGGTGATATGTAAAGTACCTTACATTAGTTACAGGTATTTTCTCCTAACCAAGAGATTCATACTGGGACCTTGCATCTAAATGGAATAGCAGGTGCTGCATATATATACTATGAGATGGATAAGTGGAAAACTTTCAGCAGAGCAAGTATTGCCTTCAATGATTTTTGAGAAAGGCACAGCATTTAGCCCACCCTTTACTTGTTTGAGGGAAGAACCCAATCATGCACGAGAGATTATTAGATGATACTATATGTTATCTCCAATAAATGTACAAGATATTAAACTTATCAGCAGAAGCTTGATGCTAATATTTTTGTGTTAATGAAATTCTCATGCATTTGTGAGGCACTTGGAGACAGTTACTCTGTTCGTGTATTTCTCCTATGTTAGCTGACCACAAATTTTTATTTTAGCACATTTTTCAATGTTTTATACCCTGTTCTCCAAAAGTTTCTGATCCATTTTGATTTATTATTCAACCAGGATTCGTATGAACTGGGGAACCATTCAGATGTGACTGAAGAGCAAGATGAGATTAAAGCACCTGAACTGCCGTATACAGCTGGAGCAATAAGTTCAGGTAACCACCATTCAGATGTGACTGAAGTGCAATGTGAGAATAAAGCGCCTGAACCGCCTTATACAGCAGGAGCAACATGTTCAGGTAACCACCATTCAGATGTGACTGAAGAGCAAGGTGAGATTAAAGCACCTGAACCGCCTTACACAGCAGGAGCAACAAGTTCAGGTAGCCACAATTCATATGTGACTGAAGAGCAAGATGAAGCACATGAACCGCCTTATGCAGCAGGAGCAACAAGTTCAGGTAACCACCATTCAGATGTGACTGAAGAGCAAGATGAGGTTAAAGCACCTGAATTGCATTGTACAGCAGGAGCAACAAGTTCAGGTAACTGCCATTCAGATGTGACTGAAGAGCAAGATGAGATTAAAGCACCTGAACCGCCTTTTACAGCAGGAGCAACAAGTTTGGTTCACCAAGAAATGAAGACAGAGCCGGTGGAGGCTTGCTTCGATGAAGAACCCCAAACATTCAGGAGTTTGCCGTCTATTCCAGATGCCAACAACAGTAACTTACCAGATCTAAGATGCAGTGGCACGATTACTTTTGAATTTTCAGCACCAAAATTTTCACAGCCTATTTCTATGGGGAGCAGTGATCAACAGTTTTCTGGAAAACATCTTGATGCACCTTTGCATAGTTCTCATCAATGTTTGCCCAGCTGCACTTCAAGTTACCCTTCAGCAAAGATCTCTTTATCTGATGCAGGGAACAGGATACCAATGTATGTTTCTTCAGGAAGCACTGTGTCTTGTGATCTTGCAGCTATGCCTCAAGAAACTTTTACTGATTTGGATTCTGTCCTCGAGAAACTTAAGCAAGCTAAAATGTCACTGAAACAAAACCTCAATAACTTGCCGCTGGTACCTGGAGGTACTTCTGGCAGTGTTATCAAATCATCTAATCCTGAAACAAACAACGTGGACAAGTTCAAAATTCCTGTTGCTTATCCTGGTCTTCTTAGGTTGCCAACTGATAACGAGCTTGAAGCGATTAACAGAGGCAACCGGCCTAGCATTGGTACACAATTAGGTTTCACAAACATTTCTTCAGAAGGTGCTGGTGAAAGGTTTTTAACAAATCCTTTTGTTGAGTCTAGAAATGCTTTTGTTGGCGACCAGTATCTCAGTGTTCCCCCGAGCCCTTTTACTGAAATCAGGCCGGGAGTTTCTATGCAGGGGTCTCTGTCTCAGCCTAGATTGGCTGCAGGTCCACCCTCTTCTGATGGATTGAACTATCACATGAATATGGTTCTTCCTTCTTCGAGTAATGATTTTTACCCTTTCCTCCCAGACTTCACGCTGAGATTACCTTCGAGTGCAGGAATTTCGAGAACCTTTCCAAGTTCAGAATTACGTGTACCTCCGGTCACTCGCTTCTCTTTATATGATGATTGTTATCGACCTGATATGTATAGATAGCCGTCATACCTAAGCAACTCTGTTAATCTGTTTACACTACCTGGTATTTTGATCATAGTGGATTTTTTGTTTGAATCTTATTTTATATCCCTTTCCTTTTGTTGTAAGTTGAATCTTGTTGGGGGATACGAGCAGTGGTGGAATATGAATATGTGATCAAGAACCTCTTATTAACTTTACTTCACTATTGTCCCTTTCCTTTCTACTTGAATGCCTCAGCCATTCTTATTAACTTTACTTCACTATTGTCCATTCTGCCTTGCTCGTAGTGATTCAGCAAGTTGAGGGAAGGACGAGTCTCGGTAGCTAAGCTCAAGGGCTAATCTGAGCCTCTTTTTTTTTTTTTTTCCCCTCTCAAAAATTCAATAAAACCGAAACAACGAGTTGCACTTGGTAGGCCGTGCCACCCCAAAAGTGAGCAAGCTAGAGTAGTTCAATCCGCTCTACACTTACTGTTAATTAATATGGTCTTGCATATGTTTGCTTGTTGAAATGTTTTCGACCAGTTGAACCCTTCTATAAAGGTGTTCTTACACCTCACTCCTGAGTTATCGTTTGAGAAGAGATTTACATCTCTAGGAAGTAAAACTCTCAAGGGGACTTTCTTCTTGGATCACATCTTTTTTGGTCCTAATTAAGTTCACTTAGAATAGCATGTCGGACACGAATGGATTTCTAGCTAAAAGTCTGGGCCTGTAGTGTCGTTTGCATTAATCATTATAGCTGGTCCCCATTATAATGAAATTCAAATAAAATAGTTTTTACATGTTAATTTAAGCCCTTGTTTGGCTCCGATTATAATGAAATTTTTGGACAATGTATTTTGGAACAATAATTTTTTGTAGAATGTATGGTTAAAAAAAGAAAAAAAAGTTTTTGATTTACGTGAAATATTATTTTATTGGAGAACGTGTAATTGAAATAAAGAAATAGAAAAATGTATTAATGATGTGTTTGATGCACATTTTCTTAGGAGAGAATGTATTTTTTGTTGAAAGGTGGCAAGTAATAATATCACCGCAAATTGATTTGAGCAGAATAACATCTTGCAGAAAATGAACGATATAAAATGTTTATGGTCGAGACAAGAGTTCAACTTTTTCTTCATAAGACGATAATGCCCCACACTGGTGCTGATAGTATTACGACACTCGTCTCCCAACGACCTCGACTTGTAATAGTAGTACTACAAATTACAAGACCTGACGAACCTACTAATGTTCTGATCTCTCAAGAAATTCGAGGGCTAAAATGCACGAAAAAATATTTCGAGGTTGGATTGCAAAATATAAATTATGCAGGGACGAATGATCAATTTTAGAAGAAGAATAAAATCAGAATTGATTTTGGAGTGAATGAAAATCGGAATATGAGAGCCAATTTATAGAAGTTGAAAGGTCGTGTCCAAAAGACACAACAACTGAAAAGTTGTTTCTTCAACAGACACAAACCGTTTGGACTGGCTCAACCGTCAACCGTCAATTGTCAATCGTTAACCGCCCTTCTAGAAGAATCCACGGGTCACGCATAGAATAATCGAGAGAAAAATAATATAAAGTAAATATATTATTATTTTAAATAATAATAAAATAATATAAATCAAATATTATTTTACCAAAAATATATATTTTAGCTTGGCCCAAGCCCACAACCCTTGCCGAGCCAAGCCGTCCAGTCGGACGGACGACGGCGGCGTGCGCTTGAGCTTTGGCCCTACTAGCATGTAGGTTTTCTTTACTTCAAAGATTATTGGTACCCCTTGGGCCCAAACCCAATTCCCAAACTTGAGCAATATAAAGTGGTTTATATTTTTTAGCTTTCCTATGTGAGATTGACACTTTCCCAATTTCCCACCAATTTTTATTCTAATTTATTTTAACTTCAAGTGATCATCTTTTTGCTTTAATTTCCCATTCACTCTAAATTTGTTTTGAGAAAATAAATATATAAAATTAATCTACTCATGGAGTAGAACACATTCGACCAAAGAAATATTTTGTCCAACTAACGAGACCCACTAAAATAATTGATCAAAAGTTGGTCAAACCAACTAATAAAAACCCAATTTTCCAACATTTTTTTACGTGATGTGAAGGGAATATGTGCTTGAAAAAAAAAGAAAAAGTTATTGATGTGATGAAAAATATTATTGAAGAATGTGGTTGAAAATGATTAAAAGAATGAACACGAAAACGAGAATGTGACTCAATCATGGGCTACAATTTTAATGGGGTCAAATATAGGAATTTTTTTAATTTTATGTTTTAATCGTACATTCCTAAAAAAAAAGAAAGAAAATTATAATTAAAAAACTCATTTTTTGAAAAAATAGGACGCGGGTTTAGAAAAATTAATAAAAATAAAACGTTAAAATCGGCTATTGTACGGTCTGATGTCATCAACGAGGCACGCTTTATATTCGTTAGATACCCTAGAATTCATCCTAAACGATACTTTTTATCCGAATTATTCTTCAAAATTCGAAGACCTAAAAAATCTAACACAAAACGAAAGCATATAAACTGAATTTGTGTTCCTGGATTTTCTCACTGCTATTTCAGAGGCTCGTATTTTTTTAATTCTTCACGCTTTTCTGGTTTCCTAACTTTGTGTTAAAGAAATTTTTCCTGCTATATATATGTATATATAATATCAATTCTATATATCAATTTCCAATAAGTGTTTATGTCATTCAATCTTGCTTAGTTTAAAATAAATAAGAATCTGTAGAGAAAGAGTCTAAAGCTATTGTTTTCCTTTGATTTTTGTTTTTCTCTAGTTTTTTTCTCTCTCTTTTTTTATCGGAGTAGATGAACGAATATTTTGGTGACTGGTTAAAGATGGTGGGTAAGTATTGAAGCAAATTTTGGTAACTTGGGTTTATTGTTATTGTTAATGTTGTTTTATTTTTTCTTTTTCGGAGTTGTTGAGGAAAAGTAGAGGAGGTAAAAAAAAGAAAAGAAAAGATGCAATCTAGTAAGTATGAAGAAATTGAATCTTACCGGAGGTTAAGGGACAACAAAGGGGTTGAATTGAGTCCAGAATCTCATTTGATGCCTCCACGTCATGATATTTATGATGGGTCCTTGATGAGGCCTCTGAGCCCTGGTATTGGATCCTCACTTGGGGACCGGAGGAGTGGTTCAATGGAAAGGAGAGACTATGGTTGGGGAAGAACTGAAATTGGAAGGTTGAGATCACCCCGGTTCGGGCAAGTACACGAAAGAATTAACTGTGGTGATAGGTCATCAAGTAGGGATGAAATGAGGAGGAAGTATGAGTTTTGCGATTACATGGATAGGTTAGACGACGTGGACACTAGTTTGAAGTTCAATTACAGTGATAAGAGTAGGTTCAGTGGTAATACAGGGAACGACATTGCCAGGGACAGAGCCTTGAGAGCTGATTTGAAGCATGATTACAGTGGAAACAAGTCTATGGTTCAAGAAGATGGGACTGTTCAAGGAAGACACAGGTTGTCTGGGGATGTGAGACCCTCAAATTATCATGAACATAGTGAGAATTTCGGACCATCGATGAATGTGGATTTAGGTAGATTTAAGGATGGAGAAGTCAAGTATCCTGACTCAGTTTTGTTGGATAAAATATCAGCTATGGAAAGATATGAAAAATTGTCTTCAAAAGACGTATCTCACTTTAAAGATTTGACATTTCCTTCTAGAGGCTTTAGTGACAGGTCTCAGTACAAGGAATTTGGAAGCATGTCTGCAGGTCTGAGTGGCAGCTTTCTGGATTCCCACAAAGAAGGTATGTCTGTTTCTACAGATATGTACCGAGGGAGCTCTACAAAGGCCTTGGAACCATTTTCCTTAAATGAATATGGCCATAGGCGGAGTTCAGAAACTCAAAAAGCTCCTGAACCAGGTCATAAGGACCTGATGGGTTATCAGTGGGATACATTTTGTCCCAACAAGGAAGATAAGGATGATTTATATGCTAAACCAAGGCAAAGGGAGGATAAGTTTTGTGATTATGCATCTGAGGAACTAAACACAAGGATGCTTTTATATGAGGGAGATTCTTATGACCCAAGGGATATGCTAACACGAAAGGAATCAATCCGGCAACATATTGATGATCATGAGCATTCTCCAAGAAATCTTGGCAGAAGTTTGCAGGACCTCTCTTCTTACCAGAATCACTTCGCTTCAGAATCCCTCGACGATAGCAGATTGCCTTGTACATCAAAACATGGTGGAAGGTATCTAGAAACTCGAAGAGATCCTGAACGAGGTCACATGATGGGTCATCGGTGGGATACATTTTGTCCCAACAAGGAAGATGAGGATGATTTATATGCTAGACCAAGGCAAAGGGAGGACAAGTTTGGTGATTATGCATCTGAGGAACTAAACAGAAGGAGGCTTTTATATGAGCGAGATTCTTATGACCCAAGAGATATGCTAACACGAAAGGAATCAATCCGGCAACATATTGATGATCATGAGCATTCTCCAAGAAATCTTGACAGAAGTTTGCAGGACCTCTCTTCTTACCAGAATCACTTCGCTTCAGAATCCCTCGACAATAGCAGATTGCCTTGTACATCAAAACATGGTGGAAGGTATCTAGATTGTGGAAACCCTGAGGTAGCCTTTGAAAGGGATGCTTTAAGAGAACCAGAAATGTCAAGTTTGGGCATTTCACATGACAATGATATCTTGCGAACAAAATATGATTTTAAAAGTATTGCTGGTTCTCTGCCTATCAGAGAAAGAATGAGAAATTCTTCTGACCGTCATCATACTTCAGAAAGGCATGATTTTAAAATTATGGTGTCAAGTGAACTAAATTGGAATAAACTTGATAGAACTCATGATCTGACAGATAGAGATGAGAGATGTAATGAATATGCAGATGATCTGTTATTCTCAAAGACCTTGGAATTTGAAAATGGCAGGTGCAGTAGGGCAGGTAAAAGAACTTTTGGTGCAGAATCTGGTAGAATTTCTGCACCTGAGGATTGGTCGACGCCTTATGAGTCAGCAAAACATGTTGAAGAGTATTTAACTAAATCTGGTAGGAAAAAACCAAAAGTTCAGGTTGGACCTGGTTTGCTTAATTTGTACAGTTCGCAACGCTCTGATAAGAAACATTATCTTTTGAAAAATGTTTGGGTAAGAGGCAGAGATGATGTAAAAGTAGACATGCATGCAACTGATGTCGAAGGAACAGAAAATTTGTCGGGTTCTGCCAAGTCTGAGCCACCTGAGAATTCAGAGGAATTTAAGCAAATAGTACATTGGTTCTTCTTATCTTTCACTAAAAAAATCAATATGAGTCCGAGTGCTCATAAACGGTACAAGGAGCAAGGCAAAGCTGGTAGCTTGTTCTGCATTGTTTGCAGCAGAAGGTTCGTCTGCTTTTCCTAATTATTATTGTTCCTCTTTCAGGTGGACTTCTTATTATTTTATGTTGTTATGGAGTCTTCAACTATAATTTTTCCCATGGTCATTCATATGAATCTTGTGCAATTTGAGTTTTAGTCGTGGCTTCCTTTAACTGCTACATTTGTTTTGCGCTGGAAAAGTTTGAGAATGAGTTCTGCTTAGACTGAGAGAGCGTGCTGAATTAGTTCATCAGGATAACACAAGTCAAATAGACAGTTTAATTTGAATTTTTGTTCAAATCAGCAGTATCCTAAAATTAATAGTGGTCTTTGTTCAAATTTTTGAGGGTATTACACATAGTAGAGATAGAGTTTAAAGTAATGGAAATTTTCTGGTTTAGATACAAGAGTAATTTTAAGTTTTTATTTTTTATAATTTCTGTTTTTCAGCCTTTTTCTTTTTGAGGATGCAGATGGCAATGATTCCCCACATTATTTCAAGTTTTGTAGGATGAACTGGGTTACTAACCAAACCTTGAATTTTTGTAGTGATTTAGGTTGTGTAAGAGTTAATTTTTGCTCTCGTTGACTTCATTTGCCCTTTTGTAGATGCAGTACTTTATCAAGTGTATCGGGAACGAAGGTATCATGTAGTCAACCTTGTGTTTGTTGAAAATAAGACTTGGCTTCTTCTTGTATAGAAATCAAGTCAAACAGAAAAGAGAGTGGATATATGACAATTCAAATGCCATACCTGGTCAGATGAATGCCTCTAATTTGATGTTTTTGTGAATGACGTATATTTGCAAACGGGAGAACTGATGTTGGATCAGAAATCTGTTGGTTGCTAGTTTTCTGCTTTTGGTTCCTTCGTTTACGAGTTTATGTTTACAGAACTTGAACTTGGTGAAATTTTGAAGAAAATTATTTGTTTTGAACAATTTGCCCTTGATGCTAATTTTCACATGGACCGTTCAGGAAGATCTTGTATGTACCTTCTGTCATGCTGCTTAGATAGAAAGTTCCATCCTCGATGATGATTTGAGGAAACCAGATATTACAATTGAGAATTGAGTCAAAATGAGTTGATATGATGAAAACAATTATTTATTTTCCCGATTTTCTTGTGATATGTGTGTGTGTGTGTACTTGGAGACAAGAAACAACACTGGTATTAATTGTTTACTGGGTCTACGCCTTTTATTTGCCCTTATTACTCGAGTTTTGACTCATACTTACCAAGATTTTTTGGAAAACTATTGACTTTTTAGGTCAAGATAATTTTTTATATGCTAATGTACGATCTTCTATTTAGAATACTGGATCTCTGCTTAGAATGAGGGCAATGTCATTTAATTGCAGATACTTTATCAAATTAAGGGGTTGTATAACAAATCTTTTGATAAAAATTTTAGCAGATTTCTATAAAAGTTTAGGAATTGTGTGGTTGAAAAGCTGAAAAAAGTTATGAATCTCAGGAAGTGGGTTTAAAATTGAAGTTTGACCAATTGAAAAGTTCACAAAATTTTGAATTTTATCAAACTAGCTCTGAACTTGTTGTGTTGAGTTTCTCCTATGATTCCTAACTACTTTCTCCTCCCTTTAAACTGCCCTCCACTGGTTTTCTCTTCCACTTTACATTTTGTTTTTCAATGCGTTTCATTTGGTTATATCAGTATACATGTTTTTAGTTGTAAGCTCTGATACATCATAATTCTATCAGTCAATCAAGAGAGTTCACAGACACACAAAGCTTGTTGGCACATTGCTCCATGTCATACAAGTTCGGGTTGAGAGCACAACATTTGGGTCTTCACAGAGCAATATGTGTTCTAATGGGATGGGACAGTAAGACTGCCTCAAGCGTGCCTACAGTGGTTTCCAGTTCTGAAGCTTTGGCTCAAAAAGATGACCTTATACTCTGGCCTCCAGTTGTCATTGTACATAAAACTTGTAAGTTTCGCAGAAGTTCCGCAGGAAAAGAAGTGATAAATCTGGAAGCCTTCGAGGACTTCCTTAGAGGTCAGTACATGTTTTATTTCACACGCATACATATGTATCCACTACAAAATTTTGGTTTGCCCCTTCTATACCAAAATTCACTTGTGTCTAGGTGGGGGTTTGGTATTGACCCGTCTATTGATACAAGGAGGGGGCATACCGACCCTTACCTCCAGAGGAACAATAGGAGGAGGAAGAGAACTTGTAGATCTAAATTAGGGAGTACTGCTCCCATTACATAGGGTATTTACTGAAAGCAATATGAAAATGGATTCACAATATCTAATATGAATTGGTTCATAACTGCATTCATGTTTCTTATCTCTGAGGTTGACAATACCATCTCTTTTGCTCGGCTGCTTTCTCGTATGTGATTACAGGTAAAGGCTTTAGTGGTGGACAGATGAAGGTATGCCTCGGGAATCCTGGAAACACTATTATAATGGTGGTGAAATTCTTGGGCACGGTAACTGGTTTACAAGATGCAGAGAAACTAAAGAAATACTTCGAAGAAAACAAGCGTGGTAGAGCAGATTTTGAGAAACTTGCTTCCGTTAAAGGCAAAAGCCGCAATGGTCATGAAGCCGGAACAAAGGAAGGCAAGCTTGACGAGCTTTTTCTGTATGGCTACATGGGAATAGCAGAGGATCTGGATAAAGTTGATTTTGACACAAAGAGGAGGTGTTCGGTTAGGAGCTACAAGGAGATTCAGGATATTGCTAATGATCCTGTCAAAGTTGATCAGACCTAGGCAACAGCTGAATTTAGCCGCTACTTCTATTCAGCCTGTTGCAAATATAATAACAGATTGAGAAATTGATTCAGCTTTTCCATTTACGTTTTGGTCAAGTGAATTGAGATTCAGAGTCTGCGGGGCTTCTATTTTGTAGGATAATATTAAATGGGTGTGCTGTTTCCTATGCTAAACTTTGTCAGTTGACAGTATTAAGTTATCAATTTGGGCATTATAGTCTGAACATTGTCAAAACTATTGCTTATGTTTTCTGGGAGCTTGTGCATGTTATGCTGCCTTCTTGAGAGTCTTTCCCATTCTCATCTTGCAAATGGATGTCTGTTCTCGAGGCAAAATGAAGGCTTAGCCCCTGTTTGGTATTCATTAAAATTCTCATTCTCATGCTTCTACTTATTTTCAACCACACATTCTTTAATAAAATAATATTTTCCATCACATTATTAACTTTTCTTTCTTTTTCAACCATACATTCTCCATCAATCTACTATTTCGAAATACATTCTTATAAAATAAGGTGGGTCAAACACTCCATCAATCTACTATTTCGAAATACATTCTTATAAAATAAGGTGGGTCAAACACACCTTTAGTATGTTATTGAACAGAAATAAGTACAACTCAGAGGAAGAAAGTTTTGTATTTTTCTTGTCTTTGTGGAGTTTCGCACCATGATCGCAAAATATTAAAAAACAAATACCAGGAGTTTATCCAGACAATGTAGGGGTTTGAGAGAGAAGCTCTCAAACTCTAGTGAGAGAAACACTCACTAGAGTTGCCTTTTGCATTTGTGGGCTCATAGATTCTTGTTCGATTTTCCCGGAGCTACTTGGTATTTCGAATTTCGCAAAGCAGATTTTACAAAAAATGACCAGTTTCAGAAGGTTAGTTTGACGATTTCAAGTTGCTTGGAGCCACGTTTCGGCCAAAAGGTTTTAAGAAAGCATTGCTGCTTGGTTTCGGCCAGCAGCTTTTGCAAAGTTCTTGAAGGTTCTGGAAGAATAGATTGTGGCCAGCAGCTCATTTTGATTGCACAGATCAGCTGCTTGCCTCTTTTAACTCCAGGCAGGCACCTCCGTCCAGCTGCCTGTTTGTTTGAAAGCCAGGCAGCACGTCAGTTTACTTGTTTGAATGCTAGGCAGGCACCTCCGTCCAGCTACCTGTTAGTTTGAATGCCAGGCAGCAATTTTGTTTGTCCCAATTGCTTGTTCAACTTTTTTGGATCAAGTCCAGGCTGCCGATTAGTCCAGTTGGTCTGTGGTTTCATCCAGTTTTTCCTTGAAGGTGTGTTGTGGTTCTTGAAGATCCATAAATTGGTAAATTAAAACTGGTGGCAGCAGGTTTGATCTACCATTGCTAATCCTTGTTATGCTGTTTTTTGTTAAATTGGGCAACAAATCCAAAATTTTGATTTTTTTCAAACTGCCCTGGCAGTAAGCTCAGCAACGTTGACTGCTTTTGCAGTATTTTACTACCCAAATTGCCAAAAATTTCAAAAATTTTGTACTTTGTTTGGCCTTAATTCAAAAGATATTTCCTTGATTATTTTTTGAACCCCAGCCTATTTCCTCCCTGCATATCACTATTTTCAGGCATTGTTACATAAACTGATTTTTGAAGTCCTAAACATGAAATCAAATTTTATTCTGTTTTGGTCTTCATTTCCTGCCTGCCTGTGGTTTCAGCTAAGTTTTTCGACTGCCTGCTTGGCATTCAGCTACCTTTTTGCAGTTCAGGTCAGGTTCTATTTTAATCAATAGCTTGCTTTCTGTCCAGCTTGTTCAGGTTTTCAGCCAGAAGTTGCATTTTGGTTCGTCCAAGTTCGGGTTTCCAGCATTTAGGGTTTGTTTCCAGCATTGTTTATCAAAAGCTGACTTTTAAGTCATAGATTCCAGCTTAACCAACAGCGTACCCGCCTGGGAATTTCAGTTTTGGTTTGTCCATCCTACACCTGGGAATTTCAGTTTTGGTTTGTCCATCCTACATACTGCTCTTCTTATACACGGTCCTCTTGGTTCTAGCATTGATATGGACTTTACTCTTGGTTCAAGTATTGATAATGTTAACCCCAAAAATTGTATCAATGCCAACATATTCCAAAACCTCTCACGTCCACGTAAGTTAAATCCCAATACACTTGGACAAGCCGTCGGTTAATCACGAGAACCTCGAAGGCTGAGTCAGCTAAAGGAATAACTTTGGGTGTGGGGGAGCTTAGAACGTGAGCCTCTAATCGATGGAGAAGGGATAGGCTTGGGAGTAGAACACTAAAAAGTGTGTAGCCAGAATGTAGGTTTGAGAGTAAACTCCCATTAACCTTAAATGACACTAAGTGTGAACTTTTATATATGAGTAAGGTAAATGAGGCCCGTTGATAGGGCACGTGGCCTTACCGGATCGACTGGCCTTCTTGTTGCAAGCATCAATCAATGCATTAAATGCTAGGATCTCTTTCGTATCTATAAGTCCTAGTTTTTGCAAGTGGGTTTGACCGTGTATGTGTGCAGGGGCGGCTTTGGCAGTGAATTGTCTTGTCAATCATTTCGCCACAAGATCCCTTAGGGATCTTGCCATCACCTCGTCAGGACAGACTCCTACATGGGGCTTTTGCCCAAATGGGATTAGTTCGGTTTAGTTCCGTGGGAAAGTGGTCGTCTTCATACATTTCATGTTGCCATGTAAGGTGTGGGGTCCTCTCCATTTGCTACGTAGCTCAATTAGGTATGATTATTTATATAAGTAACAAATAAGTTAAAGTTTCTTTCAGTTCGTCCAGTCCAGATGATTAGTTTCGTCACAGTTTGTTGGCAGATTTCTTCACTCTTTGTTCGATTTTTTTCCTGGCCCAGGTCTAAGTTCGAATCCAGCTTAACTTCTTGAAGCCTGGTCAATAGCTTTTGTGCTTTACTATCACGATTCCTTGGATGTCTGGAAGTTATGCTCAAGTTTCAGGTTTGATTTGTTGGCAGATTTCTATATTCCTTTTCGAGTTTTNAGGCTGGCCAACAAACTTGGGCTTGAATTTTGAATTGTCAACTACCATTTCCAGCTTTATCTAGCCACTACTAATATTATTCTGTCTCTCGCATTCTACTTTGTTTGATTAACATGGTGAAGGTCGTAAATGACTGCACGTGCCTTAATCCTAGAAAGGCAGATTGTTGAAATTCTGGGAAAGCAGTGTGTATGGAAAAGCAGATTGTTTCAAACCAGCCAACAGCTTGTTTTGCTATTAAAGAGCTCATGGTTAGCTGGTTTTTACTTGATTGGGAAATAAAATGTTCCCTGCAGTACTCCAGCATTGTTGACTGCTTTCTTGCAGTATTTGAACCCCCCCCCCCCCCCCCCCCCCCGGGCAAATTCTTGCTCCCAAAAATGAAAGCTGCCTAACATAATCCAATCGACTCGAGCGATGGAATTAGTTCTAAGGCATTAGCTAACCTATATGTGTAGACGAAGTAGTTTTGATTGATTGATTTTCAATCTTTGTTTTGGTCGTTAGACCGATTGTAACATTAATTCTGTAAGTCAGGGAATGCTCGGAGTAGTTGTACCCACAATTTTGATCAATACAATTTATTTA
>CAIGRP010043288.1:0-10871 GCA_903798385.1 Fraxinus cuspidata
ATAACACTATTGTAAAATACATTTTTATTTGAAAAAAAATGGAGCTCATACAACAACTCCTAAAAAATATTTCCCTTTACAATTAATTTCAGAAAGAAGAATAACCCAATAATAAATTTCCCTTTTAATCAATTTTTTGATCAATTTTTTCCTTGAATGGAATAAATGCTATGAGTCATTTCAAATTATTAGATGCAATTTCAATAAAATAATAGAGTCCATGATGGTGATTATAGATGTTCATGGTTCATGGAATCCCATCTTATAATATTTGGTCCATAGATTTAATTATTGAATTGTGAGATAGTTGATTCTATATGTAATGGGGATGAATACAGTGATTTTTTAAAATTCCGAAATTGTATTAGAGATGTGTTTAAATTGTGATGAATTTATAAAATTTGTATTAATCTATAATGTTTAAATGAATGAATTTAATAAGGGTAATATTGGAACATGACGTGGATGAAAATAATAATTTTTTAAAAGATTAATATCTTAAAGAGTTGGATGAATATATAACAATCGTGGATGTAAATAGCGGCTCACATATTTTATACCTAAGTATGTCATTTGTTTTGCAAAAATTATCAAACTCTAGATTACAAAAAGTTAATGTATGTTCTTAATGCTTTCATTATCTTTCTTGATTGGTCAGTTAGTTTTATTTTATTTTTATTTTTTTTAAGAGGAAGACTCGAACTTTCTTAGAAAAATAATCTATAATACATAAACAAATACTTCATCCATCTCATAAAAATAGACTTTCTTTCCTTTTTTATCTGTCTCAAATTATGTCACTTATTTGTTGAGAGTGTGTTGATTTATCAATTTTTTAATGTGGCCCTATTTATTGTGCGTTATTGTCAATAAATATGAACCACTCATATTTAAACAAGTATTCAATGTATGATATATTAGAAAAAATATAAGTAAAAATTTATATTTCCAACTATATAAAATATATTTCTTAATATGTGTGAAAATGGAAGCTAACATATATTTATGAAACCCAAAGAGTACTTAGTTCCCAATGTCTTGTAGTACTAGAAGGGCCATAAATTAACATGTAGATAGTCTAGAACAAATTTAGACTTACATATACCAACAATAAAATGCAGCCTATACTGTTGTTCCATCACACAGTGTTTACAAAAGAAAATATTGCTTATTACATCATTACTAATATCCCCACTAGACTTAAAGAAGTTGTAATCCTCTTAAGCTAGTATGCCATGGTTTTTTGTGCCAAAATTGTGTTTGATCTATGTGAGCAAATGGAGGTTGCAGCTTCTGTACTAAGTACTGGTTTTGCCCTAGTGACATATAAGCCACTTCTTTTGAGTCCCTTCATTGCAAAATAAGTGAACTAGATGCCACCTTCAAAACATTTTTAAGTTTTTCATTATACTGTATAATCATTCTAGAGGTGTTATAAATATTAAGTTTCTAATCAGTTCTGATACATATCTAACTCTCTCTAAATTCCAGATTATTCCATTTTCTAATCCAAAAGTAATCAGAATGATATATTATTGTCCATAACCACCTGCTCCAAATCCATTTCTTTAAGAGAAATGAATGAATACTTTTGGGTGTCATGAGATTTCATTCTGGTGAAGAAATTGGGATCCAAAAATCTGCTTAGGAAAAATGTTTTGCACAAAACCAGACATATAGGAAAAGTGGGGTGGGGGTTGGGGAAGAAGAAGAATGTGGGTGGGTTTGGGAGCATACTTTTTTGTTTATTTATTTGAAAAATATAAATTTATCATTTTACCAATTTTAAAATTGGTCAAAAATTTTATCGTTTTACTTTTAAGAACTGGAGAGGTGAGGAGAGACTGTATTTCCCTTTCAAAAATTATTCATTTCGGCCCTCTTAAATGAAGTTAATAACTCCACCAACAGGTTTGGACGATGGGGGTCTTCCGCACCAAGAAGGTCATACAGGAGGTATTTCGTCAAAATGAAAGGACATAATTGTTTTTCGCAATAGGAGTAAAGGTTAGGAAGGTTTTGAGTCATTCACCCTACTATGTATTATTCTTTAGTTTCATTAGTTTGTCTATATACTTAGAATTCATCAAGATCTATTGTGGTGTAGAATGGTGATTTAGGATTAAGTTTGAGGGCAATTTCTTTTATTTGCTTTGTTGTAGATACCTATAACTGAATTTGGATCATGAAGAATACACCAATATATTCTTCTTATATATTGAATTTATTTTCATGCAAATACAATTTGAACCGATGAATTTTTGAATGGTAGGATGGTGGCAGCGGTGAATCAACTTTTGGATTGTGGCAGAGATTGACTTAGGTGATGGGTTGGGTGATGGTGGTGAGGGCAATTGATAGTTTCTGATGGTATGAGTAGAGCGAATTTGGTGGCAGACGATGTTGGGAAATTGTATGAAGTCCACCAAGGGGAATGGAGATGAAAGCCACAAACCAAACTAGAAAATGAAGTACACAAAACCAATAATCAAGTGCGAAGATGAAAACCGAAGGCTTGAGCACGATATTGTTGTCCTCAAACTATATTTGCCACCTCTCAGATTGAAAAATATGCTTGAAGGGATCAATACAAATGGTTTGCAAGATTAAACAAGCCTTGTAAAGGATTTAACACTTAAGCATTAAGTGAAATCCTCTAAAACTTGAAGAATACAATGAAGAAATTTGAATATGAAGAAGAAAATGGTTAATTTCTATACTTTGTGGAATATATATTGTTCAATAATAATTTTTCATCATATTGCCTTGAACATGGATCACTTATTTATAGCCATCAAATGTCTTCTACGAAATGGTGCAAAAAATGTATGAAAAGCCACCAAATTCAAAAGCACAACGACAAAAAAGACCAAAAAATTGACCTATGCGGTCGTATAGGCCAATCATATGCGACCGCATAGTTAAATCAATATTGAAGCCTCGAGTCCCACTATTAGTCTATGTGACTGCATGGTTGTGGTCGCATAGTTCAACTATATGGCCTCAATCCCATTTTCATTCCATATCTTTTTTATCAATTTTGAACAATATTTTTGAACAATTCCCTACTTGTTAAAAATTGAATAAAATCTCATATTCAAAATATACAATACTCATGCGTAAGGGTTATATATATTTTGATTTGAATCTAACTATAATGTAATTCAAACAAAGTAAAGTTAAAATTAAAGGTAACATGAAAGCTTTGAACCAATTATTCCACATGACAATACTGGTAAGAACACACATATAAGTATTACGTGTTCTCAAGTTCCTCAATCTTGCTTTGCGCTAATATGGCATTGCGCTCATCCTTTTCAACAAACTTTTAAGAGATAAACTCTAATTCTCTATTGAGGTAGCATCATCTTAAAGTTCATCTAGATGAAATTCTTCCAGTATCTTTGTTACTTTTAGAGATACTTGTACTTATTAGTGAACTTCATTAAGAGGTTTAAAACTCAGCCCTCATTTCAGTAACAACCAGCATTATTTAATTAGAATATGGTTATTGCGGATTATATAATGCTGAAACTATCCATATATTGAATGACTTGTTGTTACCCTCTGAACCCATGGATTAGTTGATAAGTAATGACAGGTAGAGATGCTATCATTGATGGATCTTTAGTTCAAGTGTTTCAACCCCATTCTACTCCAAATAGACGTCACTAAATCTCTATTTAGAATTAGTTAAAAGATTCGCTAAATTTTCAATTGACTTAACATAATTTAGGGAAATTATTCCATTCTTAATTAATTTCCTTATATAGTCATGTCTAAGACTCGTATGTCTAAACTTTCCGTTGTATAAATCATCGCATAGCATCTCACCCGAAGCCGAACCCCAATCCACCACCGGCACCAACCAAACATTGTGCCACCTCACCACCATTGTCTGCACCACCATCGCCACACCATCAAAGTCATCACCATCGTCGCCTCACCAGCACCACCATTTGAAAAAATTACCACCAACCAAACATCATAGTCGGATCAGATAACAGAAGTTGAAATATGTTGTCCATTTTTACTATTCAATTTTTTGTCAACCGATTTGTAAATTGAAACATAATGAAAAATTAAAATTGACATTGACATTAACATTAACATTAATTTTAATTTTTCATTATGTCAATTTGTAATTGGATGTACAACAAATTGGACATCATAAATGAACAGCAAGTCTCAACTCATATCACAGTGGCAAGAACCGCTGCGACGCTCATTGTACCACGCGCATTGACAAAGCTTGGGGATTCCTGACGATGATAGTATTCATATGGGAGTGTATATAGAAAGAGAAGTGAGAAGAAAAATTATTAGGTTTGGAGGTGAAATTTGGTAGGGTGGATGAGCTGGGGTATTGTGGGGTGAGGTGGATATGTAGATTAATTTAATTATATAATATTGTTATTAATATTAATAATTTTAATTATTTTCAATTTTTGAAAAAGAAAAACTTTTAAACTTGATTTTTGAATTAAAAAGTTAAAAATTATTTGTGGATATAATTTTCACTTTATCAAAATCTATTCAAAATATTATTTTAATCATTATCAAATGAGACTTAACAAGATGTGGAAATTTGCAGGGACTAAGTGTTTTTAAGATCTCAAAAATTAAATTAATTAACATACCCCATCCAACCTACCTCTTATGAACCCTAAATATTTCCATAGCATTCTCTCTCTATCTCTATCTCTTTTCTCTCTCTAACAATGTCACATGTCGACGACGAGCACGTGATGAGATCCCACGTAGCGTTGGTCGTACAAAGCGATGGCGATGCTCTCGTTGGTAGCACGCCACAATAGCAGCACTCTCAAGAGGCCTAGCAGCATTGGTAACACAAAGCAGTAATAGAAGTCTCATTGGTAGCACGCAGCGGTGGCGGCGATCTCATTGGTAGCACACAATGGCGCTAGCGATCTCGAGAGGCCATGCAACTTTAGTAGCACGCAGCTGCGCTCTCGCTGTGGTGTTTCTCTATTTTTCGTACGATCTATGTTTCTCTATTTGTGTGTGATCTTTGGCGAGGCTGAATCATTGGTGATATAGGCGATGGTGGTGGTGCTGATAGTCGCGGCTTTAGGGTTTTTTTGGGTAGGGATTGTGGTTGTGGTGTGGTAAAGATGGAGGACTGGTTGTGGTGGTGGCGTCGACAGGGCTGAATCATTTGTGGGGTAGTGGTGAGTTGATGGTGCTGGAGGTGACAGAATTCCATTGGTTTTTGGTGGTGGGTGTTGCTTTATTTGAGATGGTGATGTTGCTATCGGGAGGTGATGGTGGTTCAAGCGACTGTGGTGTTGGTAGCGATGCTGCTAAAGCAGTGGTGAGATAATGGTCACAAATTATTTGGTTAATAGTAACCAATAAATTGGTTAATGTGTGATCAATAAATAATATGTGACCAATGAAATAGATAAATTGTAATCAATAAATAATGTGTGACCTAAAAATATTTTAATTTGAAACCAATAATTTGATAATAATATGTGACCGTGTAATAAGTTGTTACTTGTAAAATTTGTGACTCGTGACCGATAAATAAATTTTTACCTATAAATTTTTTATTTGTGATTAATAAATAAATTGAGACTTATAAAAATTTTTATTTGTAGCCGTAAAATAATTTGTGACATATAAATTTTTTTATTTGTGGTTAATTAATTAGATAAATTATATCAGATTGTATAAAATTGTGACATTAATGTATATAATTAATTTATTATATTTTTAATTAATTATTTCATAAATCAAATTTAACTATATCTAATTTTTTAAGTTTTAAACCTTGTTTCTTAACTTTGAAATTAATCATACTTAATCTCTTGGAGATGCTTTAAAAATTGGTTTGGTCAAACCCCCTAATTTTCACTTTGAATTTTTAACAATTGCATATTTCCACAATAGTCTTTTGAATTGTAAAAGATAAAAATACCATTAAATAAATAATACAATTACAGAAACTCACTCTTATCTAAAAGACAATACTACATTTTTAGTTAACAAGTAAAAATCAAACACTTCCCAATTAAAATTTCAAAATTAGCTAACTTTTTTTATTTATTTATTTTAACATAGATAAAAACTCTCTCATTTTTCATGTGTTTCAACCTCAAAAACTCAAAAATTGATCAAACGCTGAACAAAAACTTTTTTATACGTATATCATTTCAAATCGGTAAGCATATTTATTTATGTTTAATTTCGTTTTCTTTCAATCAATATACATTTTTAATCGATAAATCTTATTTCAACATAGATTAACCTATAGATAATTTTTTAAACAGATTTATAATTTTTTAAGCATAAACAAAAACAAAATTCATATGCATAGCATGGTCGTAATAGCCAGCCGTAACAGCCGGCTTCTAAGTTGCTTTTTTATTTAAATCCTAATAGTCAGTGGTTGGGCCGATTTTTCGACTGTATTTTTATAATGAAAACATCTATTTCGTCATGCAGATATGGTAATGATTCCAGTTTGAATTGGATGAAAAAGATCGATGGATATGGAAATGGAAATGGATGAGTGATATACGTAGTGGTATTCCAATTTTCATAACATCGAGCACATCATATGCGGAAATGTACCAAGATTTACAATACAAGTTGAAAATTGATCTCTCTCAGTATGATATGGAACTGAAATTTGAATTTAATGAGCATTCATTCATTCTGATTCCACCTATGAAGGATGCTTCTGATGTTCAAGTGAGTTATCTATTTGAATTGAACAAAATGTGCACGACTTCTCCTTGTGTGATTTTAATGAGGAAAAATGTTACCGAAAGTGAACACAAAGATTCGGATGGAGGGAATTACAATGTCAATGATTTTTGGGACACGGTGAAGATAGCTCATGAGGAGTTATGGTTATTTCCGAAATAGTTGTTCCTTATCGTGATCTCGCTGTTATACATAAAATTTCGTCGGTAGTTCACGATAACAAGAATGATAATGAATTTACAAATGGGGATTTGATTGCTTTATCCCGTCAGAGACATGAGTGAGGCTAGAGTGCAGGGGATGGATCGAATAGACCATTATCTAATTCTTCGTGAATGGTTCTTGATGATGAGGATTTGTATGTCGAACAACTGTTTGAAACAAAGAAAGATTTGCAAAAAACTATTCACCGAATTACACTAAAATACAACTTTGAATTCAAATTGAAGAAATCAAATTTGTTAACGATTGTCAGCGTTGACAACGGCTGTCGTTGGCATTTACGAGCGACGAAGATGGACATAATGAGTTATTTGTAGTTCACAAGTATACATGAAAATATACTTATGAAGTGAGAATTCGTCGAGATGATCACACGCAAGCTTGAGCATGGTTTATTGGTCGATAGATAATGCACAAGTATTAGACGATCTACAGACCTTCGGAGATCATTAACGACGTTTGTTGAGAGTATGGAGTGGTCATGAGCTACCAAAAGGCTGAGGAGAGCTATGCTAAATTGGCCATATATTACAATAAAATGAGTACAACCAATCATGGCTCTACATTTTCTATTGAGACGGATGACAAGAATTGCTTTAAATTTTTCCACATGGCTCTTGGACAATGCATTCTGGAATTTCGAAATGAGATGCGATCCCTAATTTTAGTCGATGGTATAACTCGAAAGCTAGATAATTATTACTACGTGTCAAGATGCCAACATCAAACTTTACCCCTCTGCATTAGGTATAGTCGATAGCAAGAATGATCTTTCAATGCATTAGTTCTTCAAATGTTGAGGTAAGTAATCCGAAAAGTTGTTGACCTTGCCTTTGTAACTGATCGAAGACCATCTATAATAAATGGTATCGTTGAAATTTTTCTCGAAGCACATCAAGGGTATTGCATGTACCATATACAAGGTAACATGAAGACTAAGTATCGAAGCAAATGCATCGTTTCATTAGGAGAGTGGTCGAAGCTTATAATATTAAAGAGTGCAATAAATCATTATCGGCATGAGAGTATATAACAAAAATGGGAATAGAACATTGTACGCGATCACATTTTTCAGGATGTCAATACAACATGACGACGTCAAACAATGGAGAATCTATCAATGCATTATTCAAGAATGGTCAAGAGTTACTAATCCTTGCAATGATTGAGAACATTCATAACAAGCTATAACAATAATTTTCATGACCGACGTGTGAAATCATAGAGTGATGTTTGACGTCATCATGACCTACTTGAGTATATATTCGGACACTTTGTACTCATCATCCATAAGTTGGATTGACTGATACTCAATGGTCATGACACGTTGGAATTCGGTGCTCAATATTACTCGACTAGGAATGTTGAAGGATCTCGGATATCTTTGAGCTTGATCGCGTAACAAGTCCATAGTCAGGTCGATGTGTTACATCAGGAAACACTAATTAAAAAAATAGAGGGGGTTATTTCATTTAATAAACAAAAAATTATGCATACATAATAAATAACAATTGAGATATTACACTTACATCATCGGCGAGTCAGACACCTGAAGTCGTGACGTCGTGAAACCACTTTTAGGCGTCGATATTCATCCTTTCACCTATCATGTAGCTAGCTATGAAAAAAGAAACAAAAAAATTGTGAAAAGAAGCATAGATGAGTTAGCATAGCGTACTTCACATAATTCTTCACCACTCTATCTTGAATGCCTTTCACTGGCATGGTCTACCTCCCGGAAGCGATTGGGGTACGTCTCATCTACGAACGTCCTCCTTTTCGCCATAGCCGTGAAGGGAGAGAACGCATATTGGAACCACAATCTCAGCCTCTTATCACCATCTCCTACGGCACGTCACGGCATGCTTCTCACCCTCTATCACGACCGGCTTTCTCTCTTCATCTGCCACTCCTTTGCCTTAGGGCTTTCCATCACTTTCATCATCCAGATCACCCCCTCTGTCTTGTACACATCATCTGCCTCGGGGACAGCCACCCCCTCCGCCCTGAAGCTCACTATCGCCTTTATCATCGAGGTCATTCCTTGCATCCTGGGCACATCCTCTATCTCGGGGACTTCCACCCCGGGCACCATCAGGGTCAATCCTTCTGAGGTACAACCACCTTCTTAGTCATCGAGGCCACCCCATCGCCACTCTCTCATCCCACTCCAAAGATAACAAAAATGATTCTAATGTGTTTACAAAGGTGTGTGACCCCAATCTCCATCATCTCTTCCATCACCCTCTCCATCACCCCATCTATCACCCCCTCATATGCTTGCTATATCGCCTCGGAGCACTACGACCTCATCCTAAAGTTATGCTATATGGCACCGTAGCACTGCAACATCATGGCATAAACTTGATACCTTGCCACTCATTCCTCATCGCAGTACCCCTATCTTCTCTCGTAGTGCGCCCATTTTCTCCATCATATCTCTTTGTAACGCCCCTACCTCCTCTCGTAGTGCATCCAACTCATCTTCCATAAATCCAGTCAAGCGAACATGCAAATCATGAAAATAATGACTCTGATCATGTACAGGAGATCCACGGAAGAGGTGTATGGATGGAGGAGAATGAGATTTTATCAGCGAAGGTAATCCCATTGGTAGAGGTGATCGTTGATCAATTGGATCACGCTCCTATACAAATAACAATATTAAAAATTATTTAAAAAGTTAAAATATGCTAACTCGTACAAAATGGTAATCAATAAATTATATTCAATTTAGATACCCAATCTCGATCTAGGATGGAATCGAGCAACTGATCGTGTCGAATATGCAGAACAGCAAATTCATGCACAAAACCTCGACCCTCCACCTCTTTCGATGGTGACAACTCAATTAGGACTTCAAGCTGTTATATTAACAGTCCAAATAGTTAATGACCATGTGATGAAATTTTGAAATGACTTACAATATAAATCGTAAATGTATAACACTCACTTGAGGGTCGTCGAGGAGGGATGATAACTGTTAGCCAAATGGACATTCGTCTGCTCAGGATGCTCGCTAATGATGCATCCGAGGGCAGTGTGTCTCCTATTGCCTAACAAAAGGGGTACCCAATGTTGACCTATGGTCGATCTTATGTTTTGATTATAACAAAAAAAAAAGTATGTTTATCTCTAATATTTATATTTTAAGTCTTCATTGTTACATGTTGCGGACTTAATCAAATTGGAGACAAAACAATTGAACAAAAAGTTGTTGATCAAGAAATCTCAAGATGGAAAATCGATCATTCACAATCAAGCACTCACGCCAAAACAATTGGAGACAAATTTACGCCATTTCAAATCGAGCACTCGTGTCAAATTAATCAAATATATTGGAACTAGATGTTTTAGCTCGTTTGTAAAGGTAAAACACTTTAATTCTTAGCAATGACACATTGATAGCTCAAGCAAAGGATTTTGATGCACAAGAAAAACTCATTTCGTAAAACATTTTTGCATGAAAAATATTTTCCTTTAAAATAAGAACTATGACTTAGTTCTTGATCATACCAAGCACCACTTACTTTAAAGTATCAAGTAAATATGTCAAGAAAAAATTAAAAAGTTGTAAACAAAACAAAAATTGGACCAGAAAAGTTTCTAGCCATTCAGACGTCTAGATGGCACACTGGACGTCCGATTCGCCAGCAACGGACAAAAATTTGACCGTGCTGACTGATATTCAACGGCCACTTTTTGGGTCGTCCGGTACTGTTCTGGACGTCTGGTTGGGTCGTCCGATTAGGCATAAAAGTTGACGTTTCTCACTCCTATAAATACCAACTTATTTGTCATTCATTACAACAACTAGAAAGTATCAAAGTGAAATTCTTTGGAGCAAAATAGCATTGATTTCCCATCTTATTTATTATTATCAAATCACTTTGTTTTGAAAAACTTTTGATTAA
>CAIGRP010043302.1:0-10162 GCA_903798385.1 Fraxinus cuspidata
ACTGTCCATACCATAAATCCCACAATTTTAAATAGTGAAATCTTTTTTAGTAACGGGGCAAATACAAAATTTTCTGCAAAAAATATGATAGTTTATGAATCTATTAAATGCATAGAAGTAACAGTACTAACGTCTGATTGGCATGACACAATCTTTTGATTGTCTACGTTGGAGGTACCTTATTTATTTGGGATGGAAAGAACAATGAGGTACACATGGTTAAGTTGAAGGACTATAATAATTATAAGAGTAATTAGCACAAAACATTGGTACCTTTTGATATAATTGCGCAAAACGTCTCCACTTTTCAATGTTTGACATATTTACCCTTATTTCCACATTTTGTTGCCAAAAAATCTTTCCAACCACTTACTTCCGTTAGTTCAATACAAAAAACCAATTTTCTTTTCAAACACTGAGGGTAAAATAGTCTCAGCCCATTTATCCCGTTCATCTTTTCTTACGTAAGGAAGGTTCCGTTGCCGTTTCTTCTTCAAAAAACCCCATTTTTCTTCCATTTGTACAAGCTCTCTTCTCATCTCCTCTCATTTGTACGAGATATATGATTAATACCCGTATATTGTTGCCTAATGTACCTGCCTGCAAAAGTAGGCAGCTTATTTCCCATGAAAATTAATATTTGCTTCCATACCTACTTGCGAAAAGCAGACAACCTCCTATTTTTCATGAAAATTAACATTTGCAAGCAGCTACACTATGGCAGACGACTAGCTGTCTCCTCCAAAGCTTCTCCTATTTTCGAGGGAAATTAATACGGTCCCCTTACCTTATAAATACCCTACTTCTACAGAGAAACTTAGTTCAAATACAATTCCTGCATTTTAAAAACTATTTTAAAGATGTCTTTCGAAAATTATTTGCAGGATTATGTCCCGAAAAACTTGCTCCCCATAGGCATATACACGACGGTGCAAGTAGTTCAAATTCCATTTTGTTTGTTTCAAAAGTTGAAGTTAACAATGAAATTTTTGAAACATCGTATGGCTATAGAAAGAAGAAAATGGCGGAGCAAGAGGTGGCAAGGTTGGCTCTCACCACTCTGCAAGAGGATGAGGACGATGACGAAGGCGAGGCTCCAAAGTTTGCTGCTTTAATATTTATTTTTATTTTAAAAGAAAATTCAAAATTCATGCTTTTCCATACCGCATATACACCACCATACCGTATATGTAGCTTAATTCTTTATGAAATTTTCTTTCAAAATTCAATTCTCTCTTTACCTTATATGAATACCGTACGTGCACACACACATTGATGCGATCAATTTTTCGTAGGGGTATTGAATTGTTACAAGTAAACAATTCACATGGAACATTGTAATCATCCCCCGTAACGTAAAATATATTGTTTATTCGCATGGAACAAGGTAATCATCCCATTTTGTTTGTGTTTACTTTGCTCGAGTTTTTCAAAGATGACGCCAATTTGTTGACGGTATAAATTGAATCAATCGATTTTATTTTTGAAACAATTATAATCGAATATCAATATGAATATAATCAACAAATCCTCTTACCTAACTACGACTTTCACCTTCTAAATTCATTCACTAGTCTAGATGCTTCAATTACATCAAAATGAGAAATAGCNGAAACAATTATAATCGAATATCAATATGAATATAATCAACAAATCCTCTTACCTAACTACGACTTTCACCTTCTAAATTCATTCACTAGTCTAGATGCTTCAATTACATCAAAATGAGAAATAGCTATTTGAGATGAAGATATTTGAATTGAATGCTTTTTTCTTTAAATGAGAAGGTATTTATAGATTTCTATCCAAGCATCGAGATAGTATGGTCATTTTTGCATTGTGCTAGATGGCGGCTTCTTGTTAGCTTTCTTCCAACTGATTTAGTTATGAATCACATTCTATTCACTAGCACATATGCTCCTTATTGACAGCATGTAGTCAACTTATGTATGTCGAACAATTTGTAACAAGAGGTTTTTGTTTCTTTGTTCCCCTCGCGCGTTGTTTAATCCTTCACCTAATCCCTGGCTAGGTTCTTGAACTGCATTTCATAGGTTAACAGAGAACATTACATTGAAATTCATTGAATTGAAAAATCTTCTGGTTCTTTAATTAATAGTTATTCAAATACTCGTTTAGCTTCTTTATCGATCCAATTATGATCTATTTAGTCGTTCCAAAAAATAATACATTTGAAGTCATTGAACTTCAGGTTCAATACAATGTTAGATTGTTGAGCTTTTTCTCTCTATTCCAGGAAGTAGTAATATAAATTATTATTTTGGCAACTTTATATGTCACAATATAGTCAATTAATTTTATTAGGTTTTGAGACATTCAATACTAGACAAAATATTTATAAAGCAAAATTATAATGATTCGATTTGTTTGGACCCACAAGATGTGATTCACAATTGAATCGTTCTCGCAATTAACCAATAACCAGATAATATAACATAAATGGGCAATATCCAAATTGCTACCAATAGTAGTTCTTACATCTTTTGTTCAATGTGAACATTTATTCCACTATCAAAAAAGAGAGAGACTGATAAGAATAGATTGGTCTAGCATCTCATTCTATAATTCTTTTTTTCTTACATCGCAAATTATGTCCCCGTTTGAATCACATTATTATTTTCATTTTCATTTTTTTACTCATTTTCAACTACACATTTTTCGATCAAATAATATTTTCCATCCTTTTTAACCACATATTCACCATCACATCACAAAAAAAAAAAAAAAAAAAAAAATACATGCTTTCCATTTTAATGTGCATCAAACATGGACTTAATCTTACAAATTTGGAGGATATATTATACATCTAAAGATCCATCCGTATATAACCATATAAAACAGATACATTAATCTGATTATATTTTCCTTTCTAGGTAAACATTTAATTTTATAATATTCACTTGAAAATTTTCATATTTAAATATTGAGATATTCAGGTTGTCCATTTGTGCTTATTCAAGAGTATCAACATAATATTCTTCTACATTATTTCTATACATAGGTTGTGTTTCTTCAAGAATCTTACCATATTTTTTAGAATATTAATACGATATTTAGTTATACCATACTTAGTTATGCTTCTTTGAGAGTATAGACATAGTTAAATATGATTGTAAATCATATAATATTTTTTGAGATTCGTGTTACTTTAGGA
Source organism: Fraxinus cuspidata (assembly GCA_903798385.1). NCBI lineage: Eukaryota > Viridiplantae > Streptophyta > Magnoliopsida > Lamiales > Oleaceae > Fraxinus > Fraxinus cuspidata. Next base: position 3,176 of record CAIGRP010043302.1, read on the forward strand.
GCAAATAATATTTTTCAAGAATTGAAATTTATAAAGTTACACTCTTCAGGAGCAATAACACAGTATTTTTAAAATATTAATTATATAAATTCGCTCCTCAGGACGAAAATATTTTCTATAATATTGATTTGTGTTAAATTTTTTTCTTCAAAATAATAAAATAATATTCTTTTGACATATCTTAACGTCTAAATTTTTGTGCTTCTTTAGGAGCAATGAAATAATTTTTTTGAATAATAATAATTAAAATTAATCAACTATTATTTGAATATTGATTTTAAATTTATTATTTTTTAAGAGTAATAATACAATATTCTTGTAAAATATTGATAAGGAGTAATAAATTACATTCAAACATATATATATATATGTTTATAAATCGATGTAGTCAAAATAACAATTGTCGTTTTGTTATACAATTCAAAGATAAGAAATATTGTCAGTTTTTGTACTAAAACAAGAGTTTATTTTTTAGCTCAATTGGTTAAAATTTTGTGTCTTTCTTTGAATGAAAGAGAAATTGTTTCCCTAAATCAACTTGGTTAGAAATTCGCGAGCCATGAATATGTTTTTTCAATTCATTTGTATAGAACTATATACTGATAATGCGTTAGAAAAGAAAAAAAAGTCAATAAACTTGTGCAAATGTTTTTATTGAAAATCATTTATATGTTACAATTAGGACCGTATGACTACATTGATCATTCATAAATACCACTTTATTTACAATGTTAATTACTTTATTCTAATTGTGACAATCCACGTATCTAGTAAGAATTAGGGTTTAATTTCTCAAATTGTAACTGACATTGATGGAACCAATCATCTACTTATGTATGCATTAAGTTATTTTATTTTGGACGATCCATGTATTATGGACGATCCATGTATCAAGTAATAAAATGAGGGGCGATTTTATTACCGCTACAAATTTTGTTAGTTACACCACAATTTTAATATTTTTTTTATTTACTTAATAGCCTTAAGTAAATTACATAAATAGAGTTTTGATATATTTATCACATAAAACAATTTGTTCCTCCGCCACAATCATAAAATATGTCAATTCAAATTACCATCTTTAGAACCCTAATTCTAGCAATAACAGAAAATATGGAGCTATCAATGGTATTACAGCACACAATTAGCACACAATCAAGCAAGTTATCAAGCCAACATTCAAGTAGCACACAATCAAACAAGTTATCAAGCCAACATTTTCCGTGAACATACTGTTTCCATTATAGACTTGTATTTACCATGTATAGATTTAAGATTCGCCTATAAATGTGTACTGTAAATTTACCAAATGATATATGGGAATTCACCTTCTTTCTTCATTATCAATATTCCCCTTATCAATTTTATTATGGTATTAGAGCAAGCTCATTCTTGCGGCCTCCTCTAACTTCTCTAAAATCTGCAAACGGTGAAGTGAATCACCACCATGTCTGATTCAACATCCTTCATGCCATCACAATTGATTAATATTCTCACATCCCCGTACTTCTTGACCCCTGCTGATATTCCTAGAACCATACTTGTTCCCTACCTTCTCACTGGAGAAAACTACGCCACATGGAAACGCTCAATGTGTATGGCTCTCAATGCCAAAAACAAATTCGTTTTTTTCGATAGTACTCTGAAGAAACCATCCGACACTGAAATTGAAAATCTTTAGGATCATTGCAGTGATATGGTTCTTTCCTGGCTTCTAAACTTCATTGACAAACATCTTCTACAGAGTTTGATCTATTGTACCAAACCATCTGATGTTTGGGCCGATCTAGATAACCGATTTTCCCAAAGTAATCACCCTTGTCTCTATCGTCTCCAACGTGATCTGGCCAACATCAAGCAAAACACCATGTCCGTCACAACATACTTCAACGCAATCAAAGGAACATGAGATGAAATTACTGCCCTAGTTGATCCCAATCCTTGCACCTGCGATGCACGTAAAAAGACCAAGGACACAACTAACACTGAACGACTTTTTCAATTCCTCATGGGCCTCAATGATTCTTTCTCCAACGTCCACAGTCAAATTCTCGCCATGGACCCACTTTCCACAATCTCCAGAGCATACGCCACCATACATCAAGAAGAAACCTAGCGACTTCTACAAATTCCTTTATTGCCCAATCTTGAAAACTCTGCTATGGCTGTCGTACACACTCGGTCTCCAATCTCTAGCAGGCTTCGCCCTCGTAATGGTAGAAAATGTACAAAATGTGGAAAGGATGACCATCAAGAGTCTTCCTACTTCGAAATCATTGGGTATCCTTCCCATTGGAACAACAACAAACCGAAGCAAACCATGCGCACGAACCACAACTCAGTCAACAATCGAACCCACACAGCGATCTTGGTGTCTAATGATTCAATTCCTCCCTCATCGAGTGCAATTCCTGGCCTCTCTGATGAGCAATACTGACAATTAATGGAGCTCCTGCAACCCAGTGCCAATGCCATCTCTGCCAATGCCTTCTCTGGTATTTCTCACCCAATTGAAAGTGTTAATTGGGTAATTGATAGTGGGGCTTCGGCCAATATATCTTCCCTATCCAACTTAAAACAGGCCATGAATGTTTCAGTCTACTCTCAATTCCTCACACTACCTACGGGTTACAAAGCCCAAGTTACACATATAGGCCATATTCCAATTTCCCCTCACCTGTGTCTTTATAATGTTCTTTTTGTCCCTAATTTTAATTACAATTTAATTTCCATTAGTCAGTCACTAATCGTCAAATTGTGTTGTCATTTTTTATCTTCCATTTGTTTATTTTAGGACCAACACACAAGGAAGCTGATTGGGATGGGTGAAGAACGTGAAGGCCTCTATCATCTTAAGCATTTTACTCCAACTGCACTTCAAATCACAAATAATCCCACAACTGCTCCTGACCTATGGCATCTTCGTTTAGGTTATCCTTCGCACTCTTGCATTCCAAAATTTTTATGTAGTTCAAATAACATTAAACATTGTGATAGTTGTATTCGAGGCAAACACACACGCCTCCTTTTCAAATTAGTAGAAAATAAAAGTACTGTTATTTTTAACCGCATTTATATCGATATTTGGGGCGGATATTCCACACCATCCATAACTGGTGCACACTAATTTCTTACCATTGTAGATGATTTCTCACATGTTACTTGGGTATACCTCATGCGTTTTAAATATGATGCATTAACTTGTCTTACCACCTTTATTAAAATGGTTCATACACAATTTAATTGCCCTATCAAGCATATTCGATCTGATAATGCCAAGAATCCATCTCTCATCGCATGCAGCAATTCTTTCTTGACCATGGCATCATCCATGAACGCACTTGTATTGAGACACCCCAACAAACTGGTGTAGCTGAACGAAAACATCGTCACCTATTGAATATAGCTCGATGTCTTCATTTTCATGCACATTTACCTATTTCCTTTTGGGGTGAATGCATACTCACTGCTACCTACTTAATTAATCGCATACCCATCATCTCTCAATAACAAATCCCCATACGAACTACTTTTCAACAAAACACCCAACTATGATCACCTTCGTGTTTTTAGGTGCCTTTGTTATGCACACACTTTAAACGTTCATTGAGATAAGTTTTTTCCTCGTGGCTCATCATGCATATTTCTAGGCTATTCTCAAACCTCACATACGTATCGTGTCTATGACTTACAAACCAAGAAGACATTTCTGTCTCGTGATGTACACTTTGTGGAGTCTGTTTTTCCCTTTGCTAATATCATGCAGCACCGTGACCTTACATCACCACCCATCATGACAAATCAATCATAATTGATCAATATGCCACACACCATCTCAACCTCATCCCATAATTCACATGACACTTCTGCCACCTCTTCCTAGTCATCACTCCCGCCAGCTATTGAACAACATGAAACCACACAACCAGTTGACGATAGTTCTGCCCACAATCAAGTCATTGACACATAATCAAGCCAGTCACCATCCCAAACATCTCGACCACGCTATCACTCGTCCTACATATCTTCAAGAGTATATTTGCTCAGATCTATCTCCAGAGGGACCGCGTTCTTTATCTCATTCCCAGCCTTTCTCAGGTACAGTTCACTCTTTACCTAGTTTTCTTATCGTTTCTTTAGTGCAAAACATTTTTCTTTCCTATCTTCTATCTCAAAACATGTTCACGGCCATGTACATTACTCTCAAGCCATTCATGAGCCTCATTGGCAAAAGGTTATGGCTTATGAAATTCAAGCCCTAGAAGATAATCACACATGGACCCTTGAACATCTCCCACTTGGTAAGAAGGCCATTGGTTGCAAATGGGTTAATAAAACAAAATTTAATGCAGAATGTTCCATTGAATGCATAAAGCTCGTTTAGTTGCTAAGGGTTTTGCTCAGGTAGAAGGTCTTGATTATAGTGACACTTTTGCTCCTGTGACTAAACTTGTTACCGTTCGTTGTCTCCTTGCTATAGCTGTAGCCAAACATTGGATTATTCAACAGTTGGATGTTCATAATGCTTTTCTCCACGGTGATCTTGATGAGGAAGTGTACATCGACCACCACCAGGCTATTGCCGTCAAGGAGAGACACACGTATGCTGCCTCCATAAATCCTTATATGGTCTCAAACAAGCCTCACGTTAATGATACTTGAAACTATCTCATACCCTCATCCTTGCAAGTTTTTGCCAATCTGCAGCTGATCATAGTCTCTTCACCAAAACCAAGGTTACAATCATTACTATTGTTCTTATATATGTTGATGATATTCTGGTTGCTGGTAATGACATCTCTGCCATCAATTCTATCAAACGGCATCTTGCTTAGACCTTCAAAATCAAAGATCTTGGTGATCTCAAATATTTCCTAGGGATTGAAGTTGCCTGATCTCCTAAAGACATTTCTATCAATAAGAGGAAATATATTTGGGACATTCTCTCTAATTCTAGTCAACTTAGCTCTCACCCTACTTATTTTCCCATGGAACAACATTGCAAACTTAATGACTAAGATGGTGATCTTATGGATTATCCTAGCTCATATCATCGTTTGATTGGCCGTTTGATTTATTTGACTAACTTTCGTCCGGATATAACCTTTGTTGTCAACATCTTAAGTCAGTTCATGTGCACTCCTCGCAAGCCTCATCTTCATGCTGCTCACCACTTGCTCCGTTATTTGAAAACTACATCTGGTTATGGCCTTTTCTTCTCGTCCAACTGTAGTTTTAACATATCTGCCTTTTGTGATTCTGATTGGGCTAGTTATCCACTCACACGACGCTCCACAACTGGTTTCATCATCAAATTGGGTGATAGCCCCATCTCTTAGCGTACTAAGAAACAAACTACTGTCTCTCGTTCTTCTGCTGAAGCTAAATATCGTGCGATGGCTACTACAACTTGTGAACTTGTTTGGCTTTGCCTTCTTCTACAGGACCTCACTGTACCCCCATCCACAGCCTATTCCACTTCATTGTGACAATCAAGATACCATCCACATTGCTCGCAATCTAGTTTTCCATGAATGAACAAAACACATTGAATTAGATTGTCATCTCGTTCGTGAGAAAATTAAATCTGGTGTCATTACTGCCTCCTATATTCCAACCTCTCAACGATAAGCTGATATCTTTACTAAGCCCTTAGGACGTCAATTATTTGAGTTCTATCGTTCCAAGTTGGGCATTACGGATCTCCATGCTCCAACTTGAGATGGAGTATTATAGCACAGAATTAGTACACAATCAAGCAAGCTATCAAGCCAACATTCAAGCAGCACACAATCAAGCAAGTTATCAAGCCAACAATTTTCGTGAGCATATTGTTTTCATTATAGACTTTTATTGACCATGTATAGATTTAAGACTCACCTATAAATGTGTACTATAAATTTACCAAATGATATATCTGAATTCACCTTCTTTCTTCATTATCACAATCTGCACACAATCAAGCAAGTTATCAAGTCAACATTCAAGCATCACACAATCAAGCAAGTTATCAAGCCAACATTTTTCGTGAACATATTGTTTCCATTATAGATTTTTATTTACCATGTATAGATTTAAGATTCACCTATAAATGTGTACTGTAAATTTACCAAAGGATATATGGGAATTCACCTTCTTTCTTCATTATCAATATTCCCCTTATCAATTTTATTAAATGGAGATGTTTTTTAGAGATTTTTTGAAATTCTGGTGTTGAACTTTCTTTACACTAATTAAGCCTATGCAATCCAATTTCCTTCAACGATGTTGTTGAAATTCTAATGTTGATCCTATGGAAGCAGATTATGGTCATAATCATATTGTTGTATCTCAATCAATGGCGAAACAAAAAAAAAAAATGTTGTGCATCAATCACGTGGACATAATCAATTTTGATGACAGTTTTGCTACGAGTACAAAAACAAAATTGACAGAAAAATATTTGGTAGTTTTTCATTGGTTTTTAACCAACCAAACATAGAAATTGCACTATACGGATGCTGTCAGCGTAATACCTGCATCATTTCTATCAGTAATTTCCTATACCTATGGAATTATTCTTTTGATGATTAAAGGACTTTAGGAAGATGAGATAATTCCTGTTCACATTCTGATGATGGACAACGTGTGTTTGGTGAATGTTCCAACATGTATTATCAGCATATGATCTTGTACTAATGGTCCTTTAGTAAGTGCACAGTAGTCTTGTTCTTCTATGGTAGTGATTAGATGAGACTACAGATTGGGACTTGACAAACAAAACCAGCATTCTTTGGACCTGGAACAAAGTAACCATGATCACAATTGTTAATTTCTATCACACAAAATAAATACCACCACAAAAGTAATGGAGACAACCAATATGGCTAGACCTATGGGTTTTGAACCCATAATAGCAAATCCATAATTTCTTTGGTGGTTTTGAGTTATATTGTTGAATCTCAATCAATGGTCAAAAAATAAAAAAATTGTTATGCATCAGTCACG
>CAIGRP010043304.1:0-18412 GCA_903798385.1 Fraxinus cuspidata
ATTTTCTTTCCCTTTGACTTGCCGTTTTTCTTTTTGCTTGGCTTCTTCTTCTTGATTCCTCCTTTGCCACTAGAAGGCTTAGGATGAGAGGATCTGGTTGTCACAATCAAAGCATTTCCATTTCTAGCCTTGAGAACGGTTTCAGCATTTTGGAGCTCTTTCATTAATTCCGTCAGAGACATGTCCATCTTGTGTAGATTATAATCAACTATGAATTGTCAGAACATCTCAGGGAGAGTCTCAAGGACCATGTCAATCTGCGTCTAAAAATCAATGTTAACTCCTAAAACCTCTGCAGCATTGAAGTAACTAATCATGGTTAACATATGGTCCATCACAGATGTACCCAGTTTCATGCGCGTGTTCATAATTGCCCTAATGGAAGTTTGCCTAACTTGTCGGCTTTGATGTCCAAACATCTCTTGAAGACTTTCCATTATGTCAAAAGCGGTTTCGATATTCAGATTTTTCTGTTGCAACACGTTTGACATGGATGCCAAAATATAGCAACGGGCCATTTCATCATAATGACGCCACTTTTCATATGCAATCTTTTGAAATTCTGTGGAATCATCTTTTGGGGCTTCGGGACAAATTTCAATCGGCACAAATTTGTGTTTTTTGACGGTACGAACAATGTTAAGATTTCTTTTCCAGTCAATGTAGTTTTCTACCACAAGTTGATTTTTGTTAAGTATCACTGATAATGGACTAAGCGACATTTTTCTGAAAAAATTAATGATTCGTTTATTAATTAAAATAAACAATAATCTTTGTATAATGCATGTACATGAGTATGTGAATGTAGACCCCAAAACTATATTTTTTAATCAAAGACCTTAAACCCTTACAACTTTAAACACGTTCTCTATAAGAGGTGAATGTAGTTGACGGCAAGGTTGGGACCCTCCCACTCAATTTATTGAGCTAGGCATCTCATGCCACAATGTAATGATGATTGATTATTATTTAGCGTATGAATAATTTTGTTGAAACCTTCTATATGGAGTCCTCCAAAAATATTCATATTTAAGTGTAATAACCTCCGTCAATAATTTTAAAATATCAAAAATACGTGAGATGTTATCTATAGGATAATCACCACATTTTCCATTTTAAAATTTCTATTACAAGATCCAATTTTAGTTAATCTAAAATAACGTCGTTTTCTTATAGGGAGACCGATGCAATTCGATAATAAACATACGCATTTTAATAACAAATTGAATGACGGAGGAGGTCGCGGGTTTATACATGCCTATAAACCATCTCCCACTTATTATTTTAAAATTGTAGGTTTTCATTAATAATTACTCGGCCAAATATAAACAATTATAATGGCACCAAATTATTAATAATAATTTTTTTGCCACTTCTAATTAATTTAAAGTGATAATTTAATACTAATGCATATGGTTTTAGTGCACCGGATGTTGTTTCATTTAATCTACATGACATGTAATAACCATACATCCATTCATCATCCATAAAGCGATAAATCAATAATTAAATGAATAATAATCACTTATGGCCCATCCTAAGAATTAAAATTACGACAAGAATTAAAGTATTTTATTGGGCCACATTCCGGCCCAATTCTTCAATTTTCTTGTAGTCCAATCCATGCTTCCAAGTGTAGGCAAATTTAATTTTTGAGAACCAATCTTAAAAATAAGAAAGCCCTTATCNTAATAATCACTTATGGCCCATCCTAAGAATTAAAATTACGACAAGAATTAAAGTATTTTATTGGGCCACATTCCGGCCCAATTCTTCAATTTTCTTGTAGTCCAATCCATGCTTCCAAGTGTAGGCAAATTTAATTTTTGAGAACCAATCTTAAAAATAAGAAAGCCCTTATCCAACAAGATTGGCCCAAGTTTTCAAAAAAAAAAAAAACCCCAAAAAATCAAAATTGAGCCCCAATTGTTCAAACCCTAGCAAAACACATAGCACTACTTCCACCACCATCTCCGGTGACGGCGTCGGCGACCTCAAAAAGATCGCCACCGCTACAGGGCGGCGGCTCCAACAGCACCAACTGCTGCTGTGGGTTGCTGCTGGCCGCAGCGGCTACCGCCTCTACTTGGTGGTTTATAATGTTTTGTTTTTCTGGTTCATACATCTTCATCTACATGCTATTCTTCCAACAATAACTTCATACCATGATTTTTTCTTCTCCAAAATACATGTCTCAAAATAAATAAAACCCTAGTACCTTATGCCTTACAAATTTTCTAAATAAAAGAGCAATGAAAAAGAATGAATTACAACAATAGGAAGCAAAAATTCTAGGGCCAAGAGTGATTATGCATAAACATCTACTTTAACATATAAAGTAATAACATGTCAAATCAAATATCCTAACACCACCCATACTAAAAATGCATTTTACACTCGGATTTGAAAAAAAAAACTTTAATCTTACTTAAGGTTTTCAATAACCATGGCTCTGATGCCATTTGTTGGATGTGGAAATTTAATCATCACAATATGAAATTAATTTTCCATTGAAGATTAAACCCAAATGAATGATGGATTTTAGATTACCTTGAGATCATATTTTAGATTACCTTGAGATCATATAACGTTAATTAATAATGTCTTTACAATATACTTACTACAAAAAAGGGCATCAAACTAACACAAAGGTGATTGAGGTTAGGCGTTCGAGAAGGATGAAGATATTGATAGAGAATCCCATTTTTTCGTTTTCTTTTTTTTTTTGGAGAAGCTATACTTAAAAAAGCAAATTAATGTAATATAGATCATTTAAAAGGCATTCTTTAACACGTTAACATGCCTCAGCGGGGATATATTATTTGTACAATGTTACTGACAACTATTATAACAGCAGCCAGGTTGTCGACAGCCTACTACAGAGATAATAATTGACTATTTAAGTAGGTTTGATTTAAAAAAAAAAAAATTTAAGGGAAAATGTTAGGAACCAGTAATAGTCTACTAATATCAAGTTATGATCAAATAAATGAAACATACCTAGTGAATTATATGTGTGTCTAAATATATAGGATTCAACATTTTTGAACAACAAACCTATTAGTATAATCTCAGAGAAAACTTATATCAAGGTCCAAAGAAATCAGAACTTGCCACGGTTGTATTAATCAACTATCAAAGAGAACCATTTACCTCCGCTCTTTACCACTATCAAGAGTTGACTGTTCTTAAGCCTTCAGTTCAAAATTCTCCAGTAAAAATCTATATAGCTCTTCTGCAACTATTTGGGGATACTCTTCTTGTGGCAGGAGAGCACCTGGTACCTCAACAAATTTGCTTACCCCTTTTGCTCCCCTGAGAGATTCCATTTCTGCTTTTGATCTCTTGGGCGCGCTTGTAGTCGACATAACTAGGACAGGGATATCTTCTTTTAGTCCTGCAAATAGTTCAACGAATTCCTCCCTAGAATTTACTGGATCGAGCAATCCAGTCAAGAAAGCAGCAGGCACATAGCGAGCGCCTTTCTGTTTCGTAAGTGCATATCTGCTCTCAACAATACTAGGAGTTACATTTTCAGGATTTGCATATACGTGGGATTTGTACTGGGATTGGATTGCCTTCTCATTGCTGACAAGCACATTGTACATCATCCAACCTACAGCAGGGGCCCTTAAGGTCCCTCTTAATAGCCCATACCTATTTAGTCGCAAGTCATAAGGGAATATATAAGGCTAATCAATAGCAATAAACAAAAAGAATTGAAGTTCAGTATCTTAGTTCAAGTATACAAGGATCTCCACAAGAAACTCGCAGCATCAAGCAAATGCATGGACGCAGTATGAATTTGTAAGCAAATTTCCAAATTACAATGAGAAATTACAGGTAGCACATATGCATATGAATGTATTTAGCAATCACTTAAAACTAGGATCCGTTTTTATCCAAAGGACTAAAGGACAAATATCAAGTTACTGGTTTCTCGCTTATGAGAATACTATACAGTCGGACAAAAAATGAAAATGAAAGGCATCTTACACAATGAAATACTTCTTATGAAGAACTTTCCTTATTTATTATTTGATTTATTATTATTTGTTTAAAAATGTATAATTCAAGGTTACCTTGATTCCATACTAGAGTCTCTACCAAACACAATGGGAAGGGGACCAGCCCAGGTGGGTGCAACAGCAGCAATGGCTTTTGGCTTCACCAAACCCTTCTTTGCAGCACGAACTGCTATAGTTGCAGCATGCCCTCCCCCAAGGACCACACAGTCATTATCTGAAGTATGTAACTTATCAGCAAGTGGTACTAGTAATGCAAATGTGGTTTCATAAAATGACTACAAATAGCAAGAGGTATTAGTTATACCCTTTGATTAATAAAGGAGCTACATATGCCAGAAATATTAACATATTCTGAGTAATATAAGGTGTGCAAAATCATAGTGCATACGAAGTATTGGTAGGGGGAACTGGCAAGGAAAAAAATGAGGTTAGACATAATCTTTGTCAAAATAATACTTGAGAAGAAGGTAATGCATCTACCAGGATGCAACTAAACAAAAGAAGTAATAAAAAACTTAAAAGAGAAAAAAAATAATTTTATCTTTTATTATATAATAGGTAAAGACAAGATTTTAGACAAGTCTTTGGGTAAAGAATCAGTAGCACACTACCAAAACTTCCTTCTGGATATCCCAAAGAAGATTATGGAGGAGAAACAAATCTTTTCATTTCTGATAACATTTCGTTCTTTTCAAGATTTGGAAACAAATGGCAGGGGTAAATACAAAACTATAAATTTTTCAATGGAACACATACATTCGATCATAGTCCAAAGTTCATAAAGTCCCCATTAAGTATCAAACTTGGTACCTCCAAAAAAAGGAACTGAAAAAAAAAAAAAGTAAAAAAAAGGAATTTCTGAAAGCTTCTACAATTGGTACCTCCAATAGAAATGGCCGTGGACAATGAAATCAACATTTTCTAGATTCCACAACATGGAATATTAAAGATAGCTAGAATCAACACACTATTTTAAGAAAAAATAAACTCGGCAAAGTCTAATCACACAAATGCACATGAATCCACTCTCCATTGAGCTCGGCCAGAGCCCTTTGTCAAACCAGACATTTCATTTCTTCTTCAGACACATCATCTAAGGGTCAATTTTGTCTCTACCTACCCCTAATCCTACCATCAATATCAAGTTGCTTCATGTCAGGTTTTAATGGTCTTCCTTTTACACCATCTCAAATTGTTTTCTATTAACTTATCTCCTCTGGGTTTGACAAACAGATCATTTTCAAATCTGATTCCTTTTAATTCGTTCCTTTCATGTTACACCATATTCATTTAAATTTTTAGTATTACAATGCTGATTACCTATGTTGCTTGGAGGTACATATCTAACACATTTAGGATACTGGGACACGTCTTTAAAGGATTCAAAATTTGGGCAAGGGTACTTGGACATGTCTTACAAACATAAATTTTTTTAGAATTTCATATACTAATAAATTTAGATGTATTTTTCAGAGATGTATAAATTATAAATTTTTTGTGAGTTACTATTGAGTTGGCTAATTGAATTCTGTTAATTAAACTCAATTGGGGTAAGTGTAGGCCTTATAGCCTTAAATGGACTTGGTTTTCATGCCTAAAAAATTAGTTGGTTTTGTCCCTCTAAATGTGCTTGGTTTCCTGCTTTTAAAAATCCTGAGCCCACTTCCTCAAGAAATCACACTTTATAATCTGTGGGCTAGATCTCTTTAAAAGGCACTTTTTATTTGCAACTAGGATTTCATTTCACCAGCCACCATCGAATTTCTCCTTCCTCTATCCTTCAGCAACTTCTACCTGCTTCCTCTCACTGTGATTCTCTCCCATGTTTCTTGCCATGTCCTCTTTTGATACGAAGAATCCAATTCAGATCTCATGTCGGTACCTATGTCATGTCGAGCCAACACATATACGTTGCCATTTTAGCCAAGTCGGAGAATCACAGCTGATTATAGCACAAATGATTGACACAGCCTATAGCTGATGTGACATAAATCCCTAACCACAGAATCCTACCAAAATATAACAGCAATTCACCCAATTCCTACTGTAAATAAAAAATTGAACAGGAAAAGTAACAAATTTTAGCATCAAAGAATCAGTAAGCATGGATGGACAAAATCTAGTAATTACTAGTCTGTGCAACACAATTTAATTTACCAATAACATCTTTTCTTTAAAAAAATTCCCTTGCAAAGAAACTATTTACATCTTTTGCCTATACAGAATGTTCTTATGCATATGGCGGAGAATCGATTTATCTATATTTTGGGCTTATAAAAGAAAAAAATACACATCTTTACCTCCCACGCATGCACATACACATAGATACACTTGTATACAAGACCCTTGTAGCATACATGACATAGAGTATATGTTCACATCATTTTGTCATTTTAAGATAACATGTTCTCCTCTTTAAACTCCACTACTATCCATATTCCTATGCAACTTAGAACCTTTATATTTTAAATTACTTCATCAAAGTTCTAAGTTGCAATTATCTTGCATTTATTCTCTTTTTTTGGAAAAAACGTTGTTTTAAATAATGATTTTTTTTAAAGAATGTGTGGTTAAAAAGTTGGAAAAAGTTTTAGATTTACGTATAGAATATTTTATTTTTTGAATGTGTGGATGAAAATGAGCGCGTAGAAAAGGGGTTTGAAAGAATGGGAGACAAACATGGCTAAGTTATCAACACATAATATAAACAAGATACCTCATCCTGGTTATGCCAACCCCAAGTTCAGCAATGACTAAATAAAATAGGAAAAAGGAACTAAGGTTTGAAACCTAGATGTAAGCATATTGCAAAACAAAATCATTATTACTACCACTCCCTTTAGGCTTCTGATAGCTTCCTCACACACATTTGTACTATTCTTTCTGTATATACCTAGAACAAGGTTGATTCCACTGAGACTTCACATTAATTATTCGAGATTATTAGCAAATAAAATGAGCCAAAACAAGCAACAAGTTATATTTAAATCTTGATACAGAATAAAAGATTTAAATTAGATTCGTAATCATTGATTCAAGCACAAAAATTATCCAACCTGAGGCAGAGCTAACAATAGGACTATCAGGAGCGCTGATGAAATCCACCAGAAACTTCTCCATAACATCAGCATTATAATCAAGCTTAGGTCTGTCGGAGTATCCAAGACCAGGCCAATCCACAATTGTGGCACTCCAATTGATTCCCCCATTTTTCCCAACAATTTCTTCAGCCACGAGTCTCCATTCCTCAACAGTGCTAACATCAGAAATAGTGGGCACCATCAGAATGTTCTTGGAGGGCTTTTGATCGCCACCCTTTTCGAGTTTTTCGAAGTGGATGTTTACCAAATCGTCCTTGAATTTCCATTGCCAGGTGCTGGAATTGTTCTTGGAGGGTGATTTAGAAGGGGTAGAGTAGTCAATTGATGTGGTGGCTTTGATTCTGAATCTTCGGGGTTTGAAAATGGGAGGGATTCTATGAATAACGGGTTTGGAGGATTTGAAGGATAACGAAAAAGATGGTGAATATAGGTGAAGAAGTGCAGAGGCTGCCATTGATAAGTAGCTTCAAGAAATGGAACGAAGAGATTTTGGCCGATTCTTACGAATTTTTTTCTACAATTTCGAATTTTCATTGTTGAATTTTTATGTGGTTAGGTGGCCGATATTTTATTTTCTTTCTTTTAATTATTTTGATTAAACACAAATTTCCATTTAATTTATCTGCTAATTCTAGATTTATTAACTATTAGCTCCGTTTGATTTAAATAAATATTTTAATATATTTTAATAAAAGTTGATGAGATGTATTATAAAAAATCCGTCGATCCAATATATTGTCCAACTCATTTGTCTTGACATTTCATTGATTGTAATCTAACATAGATATTCTTTTCGAACAATAAATATTATTGAGTGCGTTTCAATTTGTTTAATACTCCTTTAATCTATCAAATATAAGCTATAACCTACTTTTTTTTTCTGCCATTTTCACGACATGTTTATACAACTAAAAAGAAATGTGTAAGCCTTACTTGCATTTGGTATATTTGTTGAAACAATTCACAGTATCCGTTGTGTAGTACTTCCTATTTATAATTGAGAGTACGTTTAATCCTCATTTTTTTCAAAATTCATTTCCAATCACATGTTCTCCTATAAAATAAAATAATTTTACAGACAAGATTCAATGTCCATAAAAAGTCATGTTCATGCCATGTTACGGAATTTTAACTTAAAGTTAAATTTCTCCAATCTTATGTATAATCAAATGTGTCATACATAAAATGCTACATTGCGAACACATTATTAAGTCTTTTTGAATCCCTTTTTTTTTTTTTTTGCCAAAAATGCATTTTGGAATAGTGATTTGATGGAGAATGTGTGATTAAAAAATAAGGAAAATTTTGGATTTACATACAATATTATTTTATTGAAAATGTATGATTCAAAATAAGAGAGAGAAAAATTATTTTGAAAATAATCGGACCAAACAAGTGCTAAAAATATACACTATTGCGCTAAAAATTTGCAATTAGATATTATCGTAAAAAGTTAATAAGTGGATGTGAGTTCAAGTATCGATCATTTAATAACTAGTATTCAATCTAATTCGAATTAAATTTAACTTTAATCGAATAGCAAGTCACGGAAATTGATTGTTTATATTAACAAAATAATTTTTTTTGACTAATCCAACTATTCCAAGTTACTTGGAAAGAGGGTATGAAATCCAATTAATTGGCAATCACTAGGAATTCGAATCCCTTACATTCATCCATCTTAATATCAATCCAAAATTTAGCAATACTTATTCGTGTGTGAAGATCAATATTCTTAATTATTCAATAATATCTACCGATTAGAATTAAATTTATCATCATATATAATCCTCTTATATTTATATGAATGATGCAAATAAGTAAAAATACAACGAAGCACAAAAATATTCAAAAAGTTCATACAAAGTATAATGGTATATCTCTATCGGACTTGATAACGATTCCTTATCTCAAATATCAATAGAAATCACAAAACAATTTATATTAATCAAGTAATTGAAAATGCATTAAAATCCTGATAATCATTCAAAATCAAATAAGTATTAAAGTCAAAATCTTGAAGTTACTATCAAAACTTTAAAACATAAGGTTCTTCGTTATCCTAATAAATACAATTAGCCAAGCATTATATAATTACAAAAGTACGAATTAAATTGACACAATCGCACCCGAAATTAAAGCGTGAAAATAAGATGGAAAATAATTTTGAATCCTTGAATCTCTTCAATGGCTCATTAGTATCTTCTTCTCCAAACAAAAGAAAAGATGTATAAAATTATATGATGAAAAAATTGCAGCCACGATACCAAACATTTCATTTAGTAAAAGTAAAAGGGACAATATAACACACACACACACACACAAAAAAGTAAAAGTAAATAAATAAAAAATGCACGAATTTTCTACCTAGAAAACTAATAATCAAATATGATGCATATATAAATCAATGACACAATGCTAAAGCACAAGCAAGCACTAATGTACCTAATTAATGAGGTACATAAATGCTCTTACCTTTAATAACATTATCTATCTCATGACCTTTCAGGTCACTCTTCTTAACACAAACTTTCTTAGAAGTAGAAGTGATTCTAGTTAACTGAATCATCATTTCAGTTAAGTGGTTAATCCAATTGGCGAGGAAGTTAACCTTGCTCGAGATATCCTGACTTTTACTTCTAGTCACAAGTTTACGACACTTAGGTCTTGTGTGTCCCAGTGCACCATAATAGTGACATGTAGGAACAAATATAGGCTTAAACCTACTGGGAGGTTGATTTCGATTTATAGGACGATTAATCATATGTTATTTAGTAGGCCTCGACACTAAAACATTCTTGCCATTGGGTTTAAGATTAGCAGTATTTCTAATCTTGTTGGTGGTTGGGATGAACGTGGTCTTGAAAGTACTAGCAGTACTATTACCATTTTAAACGTATCTTAGACATGCCTATTTCCAGCAGGCTTGTTCATTCGTAACAGATTATCGAGATTCTGAGTATCAATCATGAACGAATGAAGTTGAGTATTAAATTTTTCTAAATCACTTGTTAAGGATTTGACTTTGGCTTCTAAATTCTCATTAACAAGCTTCAACTTATCCAAATTTTTGGCAGAATCCTGAAAGTCACCTAGGAGTTCTCTCTCTCTCGATCTCTCTCTCTTTCAAGTTCATTAACCTTTTTTAAAACGGCTTTATTGACATTCTTGATTTTAAGACTTTCCTCAAATAACTGTCGATAAGTCTCATGAATATCGATTTCGTCCTCAGTCATCCTCAGAATTCTCACCATGTTCATCATTCTTTACTGATTCATTCTCCTTATCAGATTCAATCTTAGCTATAGACGTGAAAACCATAAAATTTTGTTCATCCCCATCACCGAGGTATCACTCTGAACACTCGAATATGATTCATCATCACTCAAAGTCGCTGTTAATGCCTTACCTTTTCATTTATTCAAATTCTTTTTCAAATTAGGACATTCATTCTTATAGTGACAAAAACCCTGGCACTCATGGCATCTATCTGACTGAATTTTCGTACTATAAGTCCTAGGGTTATTTTTCTCACACTTATCTTTCGAGAATTTACTAGGGACATCATTTTTCTATCGTAAGCTTTTCTCCTATTCCTCATCACCTTCTACAATTTTTTCACGAAATAACTTATTTCGCTATCCCTAAGAGTCTCAGTGTCAGTAGACTTACTCTCTTATTCTCTAATTGTATTCATGGCTATAGATTTAAGCTTCTTTGCTTGAGAAATGGTGAGTTCATAGGTTTGGAGAGATCTTACAAGTTCCTCTATCTTAACTTCATCTATAACCTTACTTTCTTCAATAACAGTGATCTTAGTTCTAAATCTTTCAGGTAGGGATCTAAGACTTTTCGAACTATCTTAGACTTGTGGATCTTCTCAACTAGGTTGAAACTCGAGTTTACTATATCATTTAGTTTCACATAGAATTCATCAAACGATTTATAGTCCTTCATTTCAATTTTTTCAAAGCTAGAGGTTAACATTTGCAGTTTAGAGTTTTTAAATAGAGTTTTTAACAGTTTTGGTACCCTCGTGTGTGGTCTCTAAGATATCTCAAACCTCTTTAGCAGTTTCACACATCGACACTCTCATAAACTCCTCTGCCGACATAGCCATAAATAGAGCATGAATCCATTTACTATTCCAGTTGCAATCAGCAACTTGATCTTTGGTTCAAAGAGAAATATCAGTGGGTGTAACAACACCGCAACAGTGGATGTAGGTGTAGTCTAACCGTTTAGAACACTAATCCAAATACGCTCATCCAACGCTTTAATGAATGCTCTCATTCAAACTTTTCAGTAAGCATAATTGTTTTCGTAAAAAAACGGAGGCATGGATAGACAGACTCATCTCGATTAATTTAAGGGTTAGGAATTAAAATGTGGCTCTCATACCAATTGAAATTACGAGGTTCGACCCAAATTACACATAGAGGGGTGTGAATAAGTGTTTATGCAGAATTAAAACTTAAAAGTTAATTAACAACAAGTCACTATTAATTATCTCTAGATGGTTAATCAATCAGTCCAATTATTATAAGTTGAATTGCCGCAGTTATATGGAAAACAATAAATAACAAGCAGATTGATCACAGAACAATCCCAATTGGTTAAAATTTCGAGCACTTTGCTAGTCAAAAATCCACTATAAACGAATTTTGAACTTACAGTTCCTCAGACACGACACCATTAGCACTTTATGACCTCATTACGGTAATTTTCACAGCTTTCCTGGATTGCGTGCTTCTATACCAACTCCTAGCTGCAGTTTTCAAAGCCCTCATGGATTGCGTGCTCCCGTTATGAATTCGCCAATCTCTTGTGGATCAACGAAAAACTCTGCATTATCCAACAACTAGAACTCCAATCACCTTCCTTTGATCTTAAGCATTCTGACAGATGGGTAGGAAGTAGCGATTTGATATTTGGATTGATTAAGTGAGTTTGATGTTTTCACCACCAAGAATAAATCGAACAACAAAAGGTTGAAAGTTTGTGTGAATTTGATGAAGTAGATAAGAAACAATATGTGTTCTCTCAATGTTCAACCTTAAAAAACCATTCAAAGGCGTGCCGATATTTATACTGTAGGTTAAGGAATGAATGAGTCGAATAAAAAGCCTTAAAATGTGAATTAAAATTCTTCGGATAACTCTGTCGTTCGAGCGAAAGCTGGACGACAAGCGAGCGACAATGTTTCTGTTTCTGCCGCTCGATCTAAGTCATGGCGACAGTCTAGCGAAAATGCGGTGTCGTTTTTCTTCTTTCTCAATCTCAAACCCTATACTTAATATAATTCAATTTATAACAATTGCAACCTACTCTTTGACTTTTACAACACAATTAATTTAGTCCCTTCACAGACTTGACGATTACATCAAAAACCTAACAGACTAGCATGTCAAGGTATTGTAAATTAAATGGACAATTCTACCACATTTGTATATGGGATTGTCCTATTGGAGTTTTTCTACTCGTGATGGAAATAAAATGGTCCACATACTTGCGTCTTTTATTTCATTAGTTGTCCTAATAAGCCAATGGATTGATTGTATTCATCATTTGCTTTCTTCCCGTTGTTAGGGATGATTGATGATAGATTTATTGATATGTGACTTAGAGTTTCAAAATTATATACAAAGACGGAAAAAAATTAAAGTGAATGACCTAAGTAGTTGGAACTTATCTCGTGCTTTATGGTTTGATGTAATTGTAAAGTAGATGAAAGAAGGACGTTGAAACTTGAAATAATGCATTTACAAAGAAGAAGAAATAAGGATCTCAGAGGAATGCACTAACTCTTGAATGACGTCTCATGTCTTTTCCTCTTTATTTTAAGAAAATAATGTTATTTATCATCATTGTTACTTAGTCTCAATCTAAGTGGCATGCAAGTGTTAATTGATATCTTGTGTTTGGCTTCAATCCAATGTAAATCTACCTCAAAAACTTAAGAAAATAAATATGTAGTGTTACATGAAAATATACAAAGATAGCTTTGCAGTCATGCCCCCTCTGCAGTGTTATATTGGTTCATCCCCCCCTCAAATTCGGGCAAAGGCCTAGCCAAAGCAGCCCAACTAATTCAATACAAATCGGGTGGCTCAATCCTAACCGTCTGATTAAACCGTCATCATCTGTCGGATCTAGGTCATGCTGTTAGGGTTTTAATTCTACACAGACCATAACTTTTAGCAGTAAAGAGCACCTAGAGAGAGAGAGGTTCCGAAGATGGTCCAGCGCCTCACATACCGCAAAAGGCATAGCTATGCCACGAAATCCAACCAGCACCGGATCGTCAAAACTCCCGGTATCGCCTTATACACACATACAACTAATCTATATTTATACGTGAATATGTATTTGTATCGTTGTAATCTGTTTTGCTACTGTGTGGAGTTATTTGATGTATTAATTTCTGTAAATGTGTATATAGGTGGGAAGTTGGTATATCAGAGCACCAAGAAGAGGGCAAGTGGGCCCAAATGTCCCGTTACTGGCAAGAGAATTCAAGGGGTAATGCAGTTGATTTGCACTTGATATTGTATATGAAAATGTTATTACCGTGACAAGTGAATGCTGAAAGGATTTTGGATTATCTAACTTTTTTGTTATATGATTTGGCTAAAGGAGTAGTTAATCGAGTTTGATTTGTCGCCTCTTCTTATTATGAATGCTTAAGTCTCTTTAGGGTGTATGTTCATTTGATCGTGTTATATGTGGATTTTGATTTCTGCTATAGTTTCAGTAGCGTTGGTTGGAAATGATATTCGTAACAGGTTCAAATTTGAAAGTGGAGTCTAAAAAGAGGTTTCTTATAGCTCTCTCCTCTCTGGAATAAATATGGGATAAGGTTTTTTTGAAATGATTTAGGTTGGAAAATAGTAGAGCGAAGAAAATATGACGTTGATTCTGGCAACTATAGCATGTCATGGAATATGCACATTCAAGCTAACTTTTGGACTAGTAACTACGGTTGAAGTTTTGGGCAGACTGGTGGTGAAGCTTTGGTTTGATTTTGTTAATAATGATTGCGACTTTGGCTCTATCACCACCATACAAATCTTTGTACATGAAAAAGGAATAAAAATTTGCAATCAGTTCATTAATGTCAACTTGAAATTATTGTTTACAAAAAATGTTAGTCCCGTGTATTTATATAAGTATACCAGTGAGTAATTAGAGGATCTTAAGTAGCTGAAAATATCTCATTAGTAAAAGAGTTCTTGTTAAAATATTGGAGCTTTAACTTTCCTTCTATCCTGTTATAGATTGTAGAATCTTACATACGGAGCCGGCACCAGTATAAACTATGCATATCATCTGGATTGTGGATCACTTTATTTGGTAGATATGACACGATAAGGATTTTTATGCAATCAATTTAGCTCATCAATCTCTTAAGTATTAGAAGAGATGATGATGATGATAAGGCAACAAGTTTTAATTTTTGTACGATTGTTGGCATCGATTTTTTTCGTAAATGATTTTGATGGTGATTTCCTTCAATCAAAGGTGTACGCATGAAAACATTTTGTTGTCTCTGGATTGAATTTGAAGGAAAAGAATTGTAATTTGAAGACTAGAGTCGAGTTGATTTTTTATTTGAAGGAATTTGCATAAATGAAGCTTTATTCAAAGGAAAAGTAAGGGCAATGGATTGAAGGATACAAGCTGCTAAATGTTGCCAAAAAAGGAGCAAGCTACATTAGCTAATTTTTACTGTTTTGTTTCCTTGTTGTAGCAATTACAATATTTATTTTTGTGGGTGCTGTTGCAACTTGTAATGAAAATGCTATTGCTCTTCTGCAGATTCCTCACTTGAGACCTGCTGAATATAAGAGGTCCAGATTATCTAGGAATAGGAGGACCGTGAACCGTGCCTATGGTGGTGTATTATCTGGTGGTGCTGTGAGAGAAAGGTATGTTCACAAGGACTATCTCAATGAGACATGGAGTCAATGAATTACTATTTTTTGGTTTTACCTCTGTTCAACTGAGGCCAAATTTCCTGTCTATCTTTTTGGTTCTCAGGATTATTCGAGCTTTCCTAGTCGAAGAGCAAAAGATTGTGAAGAAAGTTTTGAAGATTCAGAAAGCAAAAGAAAAGCTGGCAACAAAGAGCTAAGAATATTTACTTTTCTATTGTTATCTTAAAGTTTTAAACAATTTTTGACATTGAAAATGATTTGGTAATGTACTCGATATCATTATACTGTTATTCATTCTACTTTTGAATGAGCTCATTTCTTGATTAAGCCATCATTTATAAAACGTCATCTTTGACTGTTTAAGCAATTGTTTTTGAGGATGAAATCCAACAGTCTTTCTCTGGATGCCTTGATTGTATTTACACAAGTTAATGGCTGGAAAGTGTTTATAAATTGTTTAAATAATTAATATGTAGAAATGAGTGTGGATAAGTGGGTAGTACTTTGTGGGTTCCTTAGAATGTGTGGATAAAAACTGATATGAGTGTTTATTAGGAGTTTATAAACATGAGAGAAACATATTTTGAGGAGTTGGGATGAACCCAAAATAGCTGGGCATGAGCTCAACAGCAGCAGCCCGATGCTCTTTATTATACATGATAATTTATTCTTATACGTAAATTCACACGAGTAGAAAATAATTCAAACAGAAACACATTATTGAATACAGCATCGCAGTCTCGATTGGTTGGAAATTTCAGGGCAGCTTGTTTGAATTTCTTTAGAAAAGAAACCAGCTCATCATGGGGGGGTGTAATCTCTTTCACAACAGGCAGTTCCATTAAATCTGTGACCCACTTGAATATCAGAGGGTATTTTTCAGGGTCAATAATCTGAACACCAAGAAACTCTTCTTGTGCTCTAAAGGCACCAAGTGTTGCAACCATCATTATATCTAGGAGATCCAAATGCTGACCATGGAAATTTAGTTTTTTCTCTGCAAAGAAACTACTTTGTATTCCCTCTTCTAATACCCTCAGTTTCTCGAACACATCCTCAAAAGCTATCTTCTGTGCTGCTTTACCCTCTGAATTTAAGAGTTTACCCATGCTTTCTAATAACTGCATTCAAATAGAATTCATATTGATTCTCAAGTCTTGGTAATAGAGGTTTACGTCGATTTCTGTCAATAGTTCACTTTAATTCCTTATTGTTAAGTTGGTAAGATATACGAATAATAATGTTAATGTTACCACTGATGTTTTAAGGTTAGGTACTTCTCACTTTACACAATTTATTAAAAAGTATATAAATATCGTGGGGTTTATTGTCATCTAAATTGATGCTATATAGTGTTATTTAAGACAAAATTATGTTAGCGCGTGCAGCCTTCACTAAGATATGGATGCCTTATTTGTATATTTTACAAGAAAGACTTTTTTCGTCGCTGGATGAGGACTCTTACAAAAAATCAACCATCAATGAAGCACAAAATAAGAACATCATGTACCTGTTGGACATAACCAACCCAGAAACGAATCGTGGCTATTTCATAAGGATCGTCTGGCAAAAGTCGAGGCTCATAATTCCATGTGTCATCAATGTATTCAAGAATAATTAGCGATTCGGCTATAGGTTTTCCGAGGTGAACAAGAACAGGGATCTTCTTGTAAACAGGGTTGTACTTGAGGAGCAAATCACTCTTGTTGCTTAAATTTTCTTCTACATATTCAGAAGGTATTCCTTTGATTTTGAGAGCCAATTCTACTCTCTTTGAATAATTGCTAGACCACATACCATGTAGAATAACTTTGTTTTCCTCTCCCATCTTATATTTTTTCTTGGATGCCTTTGATTTAGACCATATGCCTTTAAATAGAATTCCAACTATATGTTTGATTAATTAATTTCTTGGATAGTAAGACAATAATCGGATGGTCAAACATTGGACTAGAGGATTAAACTAATAACACTCAAATTGATAAATCTTGGCTTGTGGATAAAGGAACACTGACCATAATCCAGTTTTATTGATGTAGATAGATTATAACCTACATAATTAACACATAGATTATGTTAATATTTTATACGGTTTTTCATTTTCAACCTTTGCAAAATGTAACGAATTTACGCTAAAACCTTTTAAAACATATATCTCAACCTTATAATTATGTAACAAAATGACAGATCTATCATCCTCTTTAAATAATAATAATAAATAGTAATAAAACAACAAAAAAAAAAGGAATCAAGTCCCATAAATTTTCAAAAATAATAAATAAATCCAACTTAAAATGATTTAAGTACATATTAACACACTAAAAGATGAATTTAGAAAAAAATAATTATTTCATCTTCATCGTCAAGTTCACCTACCCATGATCAAATACCATCTCCACGTCAGCAACGATGATTGCACCGCCACCTCTACAAAAAATTAATTCAAAAATATAAATGTACATTTTCCCAAAAACTACTCCACCACCTATCTTAGCAGAACCACCACCGGCAATGGGCACTTCACCAGTCCTCTACCATCCTTTTGCAATAATAAAATCGCAAAAAAGTTTAGGATTCTCGAAAACAAATCTATACTATCTAGGTTATGATTTGGCTCTTACAAATGGATGGTGGAGGGATAGTGAGGCGCCCATCGTCGATGGTGGTACTGCTGCGTTGGGTGCTTTGGTTTGTTGAGAAAAAAATATGTTTTTTACTTTTAGTTTTCTGAAATAATTTTTAAAAGTATTGGTAATGCCATCTGTTGCCGGAGTTATTGTATTCGTGAAGTTGGGGTTTGACCGCATATATGTGTGGGTAGGGATGGCAAAAAAGCTCGTCGGCTCGAGCTCGGTTCCACCGAGCCGAGGCTCGGGTCGAACCCCATTTTGGGACGTCGGCTCGAGCCGGGCCTGGCTCGTCACCGGCCCGTGACCAAATAACATATAAAAAAAATTAATTTTTTTAAAATTTAAATGTATTTTTTTAATATATTAATATTTAGTTATTATTTATAACATGCATAAATTGCACAAATTTTAAATACATTATAAAAAATTATAAATTTATAACGAATTTAAAAAAAAATACGAGCCAACTCGGCTCGACCCGCTAAGGCTCGAGCCGAAAGCTCGGGCTGAGCCTTATTTTTTGGCCGAGCATTTACTCGGTTCGGCTCGGACCCAAAAAAGTTCGGATCTGTTTTACTCGAGCCGAGCCCGAGCTTTGAGTTTCGGCTCGTTGACATGGCTATGTGTGGGGGTGGGTTGAGTGGATGGGTGGGATTTAAGATGAAATATTCACTTTTTCTAATTTTTTTAGAAATATCTGTTTAATTATTTTCTCT
>CAIGRP010043308.1:0-16028 GCA_903798385.1 Fraxinus cuspidata
TAGGTAGAGCCCAAATTAAAAAAAAAAAAAAAAAAAGAAAGAAAGAAAACAAAACAAAAACCAGATACGGTCGTCTTCTTCAATTCTTCCCTTCTTTTAGGCTTCCACAATCTATCCATTGTTCCGGAGGAGCAAAGCACGGCGGCCGAGGCCACCTTGCCGGGTGCTGGATCCGCCACTTGACACAAACACCTTCAACAAACTAGAAATTTTTTCAAAGAAATCAAAATCAAGATTTGAAATATTATATTGTGGTTGTGCGGGAAATACGATGTCATGGTGTTGGTGTAAGTGTTATGCCCTATATCCAATCAATTTTAAATATAAACATTTTTAATATATATTTGATGCACTTTTATGACATATTTACTACTTAATTAATATTCAATTAAATTAAATAATTCGTAAATTCAAATCTTAGTAATTTG
The DNA here is from genome assembly GCA_903798385.1 of Fraxinus cuspidata. Classification (NCBI taxonomy): domain Eukaryota; kingdom Viridiplantae; phylum Streptophyta; class Magnoliopsida; order Lamiales; family Oleaceae; genus Fraxinus; species Fraxinus cuspidata. Next base: position 429 of record CAIGRP010043308.1, read on the forward strand.
TTAATCACAATGAGTTGTGATTATGAAATACAAATTACATATGATTGAATTTTAAATTATCAATGATCGTAAGTAATAACAAGATAGAGACATCGTTATTACAGATAGATTATCACGTGGGGCAATTCTTGCTTGTGAAGTAAGTAGTTGATCTCACAAGTTAAAGTGCGGGTGACATTTAAATGAGTACATAGATGTTTGGTTATAGAACAAAACATTGGAGACATGCTCAGGAGATTCCACATGGATAACTATCTGAGTGTCGGTGGTTAATCTCTAACGTTCGGTAGTGGAATCGGTCCTTTGATTTGAAGTCATCATAGTGGCTTTTTTTAGGACAATCATACTTTGGTAATGTTAGATGTTGCTCTATTAAGGGTCGTTAATAAGACATCTTCTGGGTATGTCAAAAATCATATGAAGGTTTTGAATGATCAATATAGGATTCGTCACTTTTAGATAGTAGGATATTATGATCTACATTTCATTCAATTAAGTTAATAACTAAATCATTGGTCAAGGTGTACTTATAAGTCAAAAATGAGTTTTCGACTTATATTGACTTAATAGTGGGATGAAAGATATGATCGATAATTGAGATTGACACATTTATATCTCGTAATTAATCTGATCATATTGACAAAAGAGTTATAGTTTCACAGTGAACAAACAAGTTAGGCTTTGTCGTACCATGTGACATTTTTTGTCACATATATTACCTAACACATTGCTAGATGTTAATCTGGACGATGGATGTGAATTAATGATAAATTAAAAATTTTATTTAATTTATTGATTTTGATTATATCAAAATAATAATTCACGTCTTTAGGTATCGTGATCGGGAACCTAATGAGTTACACACAAGAGAGGAACCAGAAGAATAAGATTAATCAATTAATTAGTTAACAAGTGTTGGACAATTAATTAATTTTGTTGATTGTTAACATGCCTAAATTAATTAACTCATTGACCAAATTTAATTAATTAGATTAATTAAATATTGGATCGTGTTAAATTTAAGAGACAGACTAAACCCACTTAAACTTAAATTAATAAGCTATTAGGGTTGCAAAAAAAAATTGAATAAAACACAATTCATTATCTTGTTAGGATAAGAAAATAGAAATTTTTTTGTTCCTTGTGTGGATTTTTATTGGAGAGTGGACAATTTGATAATTGTGGATTGGAGATCGTAATTGTTTGTGTTCCAAAATCAACAAAAGAGTTTGTAAAATCTACGATTGTTTTTATCACTGTTTTTATCTAAACATAAAACAAATCATTGGTGAGAATTGAAATTATTTTATTTTTCACTATACATGTTAAATAAATTCTCAACTGTGGTATCAAAATCAACTTTGTGTTTGTTAGGAACTGTTTTTTATCTTGGAACAATCAACAGTTGATTTTTCATATTTTTCTTGAATCTAGCAATTTAGAAATTATTTTTATCTTCAAAAATCAGCTTTTTAAAGAAAATTAATTTTTGGATCGAAAATTATATCAAAATGTGGAAACAGGTGACGGCGTCTAGTGGCAACAGTCGCCACCTACCGCAATACGCGACAAAACACGTGAAAACGCCAATGTAGCACATGAAGAGCGCAAGTGCCACTACTGACTAAAGCAGCACCGCGAGTTGCTGCCATGGCAGCACAACTTCGGGCTATGTTGTAGCAGCACTGTCACTCGCTGCTTTTGCCAGGTGAGGTGGTACCAGAAGAGGCGTCAGCGAACCTCATTTTTTTAGGGTTTTCAGTTGTGGGTGTGATTAATTAGAGGCGGTGACCTCTGATGCAATTTTATGAATTTCAGGCACCCACATGGAATTATGATAAAATGGGTCAAATTGCAATTTTATAACAAAAGACTTGTCTTGAAATTTTTGAAATTGAAGAGCTTGTTTATAATTTAAATTTAGGGGTCAAAATGCAATTTAAAAAGGGTTTTTGAATTTAATAATTAAAGAATTTCTAAATTTGGATTTCAAAAGTGTTTGACTCAAATTTGATCCGGCCTATTTAAAATTGAAGATTTTTATATTATCGTTAAAATTGGATTTTAACTTAAACATACAACATTGACTTCAAATTGAATTTTATTTTGCGTAGGAATTTGATCATAAATTAAAATAGTAATTTACTCTAATTTGGTATTTAATTAAAATTTAATTTTAATTATATTAGTTTTGCTCTATTATTTTTAATTAGAGATGGACTCTAATTTAGTATTTAATTAGAATTTGATTTTAATTAAATAAAACACACTCTAAAATTGTGAAATTAAAGTTGGATACTAATTTGACATTTAATTAGAATTTTATTTTAATTAAATAAAACACACTCTAAAATTGTGAAATTAAAGTTGGATACTAATTTGACATTTAATTAGAATTTTATTTTAATAAATTATCTCGCCCTATAATTTTAGAATTAGAGTTAGACTCAAATTTTGTATTTAATTAAAATTTAATTTTTATTAAATAAATTTTTCTTAAATTTTGGAATTAGAGTTGGACTCTAACTTAATATTTAATTAGGATTTAATTTTAATTAAATAGTTCCGCCTTATAATTTTGGAATTAGAGTCGAACTATAGTTTGATATTTAATTGAAATATGATTTTAATTAAATAAGTTAGCTAATAAAATTAATTAATTTGATTAATTAATTATTTAATTGTTTTGTTCCATTTGTCTAAATTAGTTTAAACAATCATAATTGCTAAAAACTTGAAACGCATTTGAATATAATAATAAATATTATATAGGAATGCATTCATGTGATGAACATATATTTAGTGGATGATTATGGACTCAACCATATGGATGTGTTGAATGATCATTTTTATTCTTATTGTATTTTAGGTCCACAAGCTTTTATATATTTGGACCCGCGACTCTTTTGTAATTATTATGGGCATGCATGCCAATTAGTATAGGATACATGTTGCGGCTGAATAAATTAAGAATGCAAGAACGGGAGGAGATCATAGAGATGGAACATTGTTTCAGACAATGCAATACCCCCTAGAAACTAACCAACTAGTCTTCCTTACAGCTTGGGAAGACTAGATAGTATAAGCTCATAATTGACCACACTATTATATGTATGTTTATTTGCATAATTAATGCATGATAATATATATAATTATATTGATGAAACATTCGCATACAAAACCACTCGTTAAATTATTAAATCATATTTATATTCGTTTTCCATCATTATAGTGAAAAATCAAAGTCCTCAATCGATCTCAACTTGTTGAGTACACTCAAGGCTGATATATTAGGAATATATTTAATACTATAAAATATTAGATATTTCTAAATAATGAGTTCGACTTAAATAAAGTTTATCTTTTGTTGAGTACACTCAATGAGATAAATTTTAGATGCACGTTAAACTAACACTTAAGATGTGTGAAGACAAATAAATGTTAATTTAATGATTTGGGAGTTGCATAAATATACAATTAATAATAATATCTACCCAATTTTTTTATTAAGACTTATTGAGTATACTCAATGTTTTAATATAACAAATTGGATCACAACAGACTAGGAGTCAAGTATGGATTATATGAATTTATGTGATGGGGTCATAAATTCAATTTAAAAAATGGGAGAATAACTAATCTAATAAAAGAAAATGTTAAATTAATTGATACATTTTATATATTATTCTTTCATTTTTCGTCATTTATGTTTATTGAATTATGAGTAACCGTACAATTTGAGAGGCATGCTGGATGCCAACAACTAAACCAAATTTTCTTCATTCGCACTGCAATATGAGAATTATTATCAAGCATGCAACAATTGGTTATGTCCTTGAGTATCTCTTTCCAAAGACACTAGCTGATGTCTCGATTAAGGAAGAAGTGGTTGCTACAATAAAAACAATGAATCAGATAAGTTTGAGACTACATCCTATAAATATATATTAGTGGGATATCAAAAAAGACAATTGGATATCAATTCTATAATCCCGCGGAGAAGAATGTCTTTATCTCATGACATGCCTTATTGCTAGAGAAAGGGCTCATTCTAGGAGAGGACAGTGGAAGCAAAATAGAACTTGAAGGAGTTCAAGAATCTATAGATATAGTTGATCAAGTAAATGAACTTGAGTCTGATCTCACATCTACTAAGTGACATTTTCTTGATGATGACACGTCAGCTCCGTGTAAAATAGGATCATTCGACCCATAGAAGGTACGAATCCATTATTACTAATCGAGGATGGGGAACCTACTAGTTACGCATGAATTCGATGTATATGAATAAGGTTTAGATCTTGATCGACAAGTCTGATAGGATAGAGCCCAGAGGTTATAAATGGGTTTATACGAAAAGGTCGATATAGATAGAAACATCCATAAATATAAAGTAAGGTTAATAGAAAAAGGTTATATAATCAAATACAATGATTTGGCTTTGATAAAACCTCTTAGCCTATAGCTATGCTAAAATTCACTCGAATTTTACTTGAAATAGCTGCATACCATGACTATGAGTTATGGTAAATAGTAATCAAAACTACATTCTTTAACAAGAATTTGTAAGAGGAAATGTACATGACATAACTAAAAAGTTTCAAATCCAAATATGTTTACAAGGTATGCAAGTTTGATCAATCTACATATGGATTGAAACAAGGCTCATGGAGCTGTAATCTATGCTTTAATGAGAAAATCAAAATGTTTATTTTATCAAAAACAAAGATGGTTCACGTGTTTACAAGAAGATAGTGAGAGCATTATTGTTTTTCTCATATAAGATATTATTAATAGGAAATGTTGTCCATGTATTTCAATCGTTAAATTATAATTGTCAAATAATTTCATCATGAAAAATATGGGGGAAACAACTTGATATATATAGTCTAGAAGATTGCTTAACTCATCACAATCTACGTAGATAAAATTTTGAGAAGTTTTTTTATATAGAGAAAATGAACTGAGAGTTTATGAATACACTGATGTTAACTTCTAGTCAGATTAGAATGACAGCGAATCTCAATCAAGATATGATTTACTCTTAATAATTGAGCGGTTAGTTGGAAATGTTTCAATCATAAAATAATCGTTGATTTAATAGCAAAAACCTAATACACTATTGTTTCAGAAGCAGCAAAGAGTTGCGGTGTGGATCAAGAAGTTCATTAATGAACTTTGAGTAAAACTTTGAGTAGTTCCTAACATTGTTAATCGCATACCTTTATATTGTGACAACAATGGAACCATTGCACAAGCGAAGGAACTAAGGTCTCATCAATCATCTAAATATATATTAAAAGGGTATCATCTCATTAGAGAGATAATACAAATAAATGACGTAAAGAAATAATGAACTCCCATAATTGACAATATTGTAGATCCACTAACAAAGAGTTGTTGCAGTATAAACATGATCGTTACGTAAACTCTTATGATATTAGATACATAAGTGATAGATCTAGTGCAAGTAGGAGCTCGTAAGTGTTATGCCTTAGGTCCATCAACTTTGGATATAAACACTTTTAATATATAATTGATTCATTTTTTGACAGATCTATTATTTAATTTACATTCAATTAAATTAAATAATAGAGTCCAAGATTCAAATCTTGCTAATTTTTTAATTACAAAGAGTTATGATTGTAAAATACAAATTACATATGACTATATCTTAAATCATCCATGGTAGTAAATAATAATGAGATACAATATCATTATTATAGCTAAACCATCACGTTTGACAATTTTTACTTATGAAATAAGTCGCTGATCTCACAAGGTAGAGTGTTGTGATACTTAAATGAACGATGAATATTTTGTTGTAGAACAAAATATTGGAGACTCGCTCAGGAGATTCCACATGGATAATTATATGAGTGTCAACAGTTAATCTCTAACTTTTGATAGTGGAATAGTCTCTTTAACTTGAGGTCATCATAGTGCCTTATATGAGAACAGTCATACTTTTGTGATATTGGATATTGTTCTGCTAAGGATCGCTAATACGATATCGTTCGGATATGTCAGGAATTATATGAATGTTGTGAATGGTCAAATAGAGAATTTGTCACTCGTAGATAGTAATATATTATTATCTACATTTCATTCGGTTAAGTTAATACCAAAATCATTGGCCGAGGTGTGCTCATAAGTCAAAAAATGAGTTTTCGATTTATATTGAATTAATAATAAGATAAAAGATATGATCGATACTTGATATTAACACATATTCATATCTCTTAATTGATAGGATCATATTGACAAAATGATTATAGTTTCAAGGTAAACGAACAAATTTGATTTTGTCATACCACATGACATTTTTCGTCATATGCATTGCCTCATGCATTGCTATTAGTCAATTTGGGACGACGAATGTGGATCAGTGATAAACTCAAAATAGATATTTTAATTTATCGATTTTGATTAGATCAGAATAATAATTCACGTCATTATGCATCATGATCGGGAAATTAATTGGTTACATAAAAGAAAAACCATAAGAATGAGATTTACCAATTAATTATTTAACAAGTATTGTATAATTAAGTACTTTGGTTGCTTGTTAATATGCTCGAATTAATTAATTAGATTAATCAATTCATTGACCAAATTTAATTAATTAGATTAATTAAATATTGGATCGAGTTAAGTTTAAGAAACAGACCAATCTCACTTAGACTTATATTAATAAGCTGTTAGGGTTTAAGAAAAAATTGAATAGAACAAAATTCATTATCTTGCTAGAACAAAAAAAAAGAGAATTACTAATTCTCTCATTGCCCCTGTATGGATTTTTATTGGAGGCTGGACAATTGAACAACTGTGGATTGCAGATCGTGATTGTTCTTATTCCAAAATCAGTAAATGAGTTTGCAAAAACTACAAAATGTATACTTTTATATCACAATTTCTATGTAAACAAAAAGCAGATCCTTGGTGGAAATTGAAATTATTTTTATTTTCAGCCGTGCATATTAAGTAAATTCCAAACAGTTGATGCCAGGAGGAGGTTGTGGGTGGAGCAACAATTTACTCAACAATTATAATTCCATTCTGGTAGTGGTGTTTTTTTGGTGGTGGTGGTGGGTTGTTGATCAAATATTGTGCCTTACTAATTTTGACTATTACTTTTAAGTGTTAAAAGCGTGTGTCTTTAAATTTGTGACTTTGTCTCACTTAAGTAGATTGATATTGTCTTTACACGTGGTGGAATTGTAAGCGTTGGACAGAGAGTAAACTACTGTCTTTTATAAATAGGGTTTAACCCTACTCTACACACAGTGTGTGCACAACTTTTATTTATCATCTGGTTTTCTCTCTCATTTTGTATTCTCTGATCTTTATTTCTTCTCTGTAAATCTTTAGTGGATTTTCTTGTTCGCTTACTGTAGGCATGTGGGAAGAAAGTTTTGTTTACTGTGGGAAACATTTATAATTTGTGAGGCGAGAGAACTCGAAGATTTAGAAGATTTCTTCGTACATGTATTGAACATTCTTGGTTTGATTTCTAGTATCTAGAGTGGATTTTACTTTGTAGATGCTCAAAGGTCATCTGGACCCGTTAGTAGGTGAAAAAAATTTATTTCTATTTTTAAATTTTTGTACATTTTTACTTTGTTAAATTGGGTTTAAACGATTATTTATGACCAGTAAGTGGTATTAGAGCCTTATGACACTAATTTTTAATAAGGTTTTGATTTCGAAACTCTAGAGATGCGTTTGGTTTGCTATTTTCAAGTAATTTTTAGATTTCAATTTTGAAAAATAGTGAAAATGTATTTGTTATGGTATTACTAAAAATGGATTTCAAAAATAACGATAAACTTATAACATAAAACTCAAATTACATTTTTTACTTTTTAAGTGTTTTCAAGAAATTTTTTGAAAACACTCAAAATATGAAAACAACCGTTTAAATAAGATTTTATTTGAAAAAATTTAAAACTAGAAATATCAATAAATATAAATATAATTTCTAACAAATAAAACTTGAAAAAAATAAAATTCGAGAAAAATAAATTCAAAAAAATAAAAAAGATATATTCTAAAAAAAAAGTTTTTGAAATAAAAAATAAAAAAAATAAAATTCTTATAAAATATTCTAAAACTTTATAAATAAAATTTTTGGAACAATAAAATTATAAAATTTCTAGAAAATAATAAAAAATAAAATAAATATATATAATTCAAGCTCTTTATGATTATTTACATAAATGCTCTAAAAAAATTCAGTCGACGTCATTAATTTTTATTTTTATTTCCTTTATTTTGAACTAAATTTATTTTTTATTTTTATTTTACTTTACTTTTGTAACCAAAAAAATATTGTAATTTTCATTAATTTTAAATTGTATATATTACTCGATAATATACTAATATAAATTGTTTTATTTTTATCGAATAATCAAATTTTGTGGAATACAATGTCATAAAATAATTTTTTTCAAAATTTCAAAGTAAACATGTTTTTTAGGTTTCTGTTTTGAGGAATAATTTTTTAAAATGATAAACCGAATGAGTTTTTAGCAATCTTAAAAGAGGTCTTCAAAACAAAAAAATTTGAAATGGAATCAAAACTCAAAATTGAAAATTGAAACACAAACCAAATGGGCCCTAGTTGTTTCCTATGAGAATTTTCTGAATACTTCTTTGATGTAGAATTTTTTATGGAAAAAAACTTGTTTTTAAAGTATTTGTAGTTTGATCTACCTTAGATTTAACTTTTGGTTGGATTCTTCGACGTGCTTGGCAATTTTTGTGGAGATCTGTTAGGATCTTGAACGGTTCTAGCTGACTCATTCTAGATTTGGTAATTCTTGGTTTTCTCACTACTAGTTCTTGGTGTGTTGTGTCGACTCACCCTAGTTTTTGTCAATTCCTTATGACTCGTTATATGTTCTTGGTGAGTTATGTTGGCTCATTCTAGTTTTTGGCGATTTTAGGTGATCTTTATTGGTTCTTAGTGAATTGTATTAACTCGCCCTGGTTTCTGTCAATTTTTTACGACTCATTTCTAATTTTTACCAAGTCAATAAGACTTTGAGTTTCTGCACGCCAATTGGTATTTCTGGTCATATTATGGTATTCTCATACTCATAGCATGCACCTCAAACCTTATGGTTTCACATTTGGAATGCGTTTCATTGACAATATTTTTCAAGAAAAATGTGTTTTTTCTTCTAATTTCATACTTTTGTGCTACTTGACACTTTTTTCATAGAAAATATTTTCCTACTTTTGTTCACGTGATCACATTTTCTTTAGGGAGTTTTTATTTTCCAAGTAATGCACTCTAACTTTTTTTTCTCTCCTGTACCCATCAATAAAAAATGAACAAGTATAATAATTTCTAAATTGAAAACTAAATCAATCAAACACATTTAATTAATAATTTTCAGAAAAATAATTTCTAGGCAATTTCCATGCAATTCATACTCGCAATCAAACGCACACTTAATATATTCTAACCCTACTTCTTAATAATTTTAAGTTAGGTTACTCCTTAATCCAATTAATTATAATTGGCTTACTAGTGTTAACATTTACCTGAGACCTCTTGTGATGATATGGGAATATGATGGAACACTGGATAAAAGGCATTCAGTGATTAAACCCAACCAAATTGACAATTTGTACAAGTATACATTGCTTTGATTATCAGTTTCTTATTGATTATATAAACCTGTTACTATGTGATATTTTTATATAATTTGTGTTATTCTTTGCAAATTTTTTATGATAAGTGAAGACCTGTTTAAATGCATAAAGGATTCTACTTAAGATTCTGAAAATACTGTTACTTATTCGCCTAATTTGAGTTTGAATTTAACTCTGTGGCATAAATTTGATTGTGTGATATTAATTTAACCATGAGTTCTGTAAAAAAAAAAAAATTTGAGGTCGAATTGTGGAATGGCGTCGGAGACTTTAGTCTTTGGTGCTACAAGATGAGCATTACGTTGTTGCAACATAGATGAGCTATTGCCCTAGACGATACATAGGCAGCAGAAGTAAGTGCTTTTAGAAAGAAGGAGTTAGATGATATTGTAATTCGAAAAATTGGTGAAACAACCTCAACTGAATCTTTATGTAAAGAACTGGAAACCCTCTAATTGACTAATACAGAGCCAAATAAGTGCTATTGGTTAAGACTCTTCTACAATTTTAGGGTTGACGGCTCTTCTAGCTTATCAGATAACATTGATAAGTTTACAAAGTTAATTTCAAGACTTAACTAATTGTAATGATAAACTATTTGATGATCAAGACTTAACGAATTTTTTAGGAGATAAGTATAGGAAAATTAAAAATGCATTAAAATATGAGAGAAATGAACTCTCGTGGACATCATAATCTCAGCTTTAAGAAATAGAGAGAGCTTGAGTTAAAAGGCAGACTTTAAGCCCCTGTTTGAGCCTTATTTTTGTAAAAAAAAAAAAAAAAAGTATTTTGGAATAGTAATTTTTTTGGAGAATGTATGGTTAAAAATAAGGAAATTTTTTACATTTACGTGTAAAATTATTTTATAAAATAATGTGTGGTTGAAAATGAGTTTTTGAAAAAACGGGGACCAAACACATGCTAAAGATACAAAAAATGGTGAAGGCTTGACTGTGAAAGAAAAAATCTAATAATAAGAGTTCAATTTTTTTGTAATTACCACACATACGAGAAAGGAAATGGGCGAATAGAAAAGAATAAAGAAAAGAAAAACAAATGGAAGTCTAAGGTAAATGTTAAAACATACTATTATTGTGGAAAAAGTGGACATTTCATAAAAGATTGTTTCAAAAAAACCACGACACGAAAGAAAATCAAATAACGATGAGTCAAAAGCAAAAAGTTGTAACAATGACTCGGAAATGAATGGGGTTGTCCTTGTGACTACAACTAGAAAAAGTACCACTGAGTAAGTACTTGATTTTAGCTGTATTTTTCACGTGTCCTATAAAAGAATGGTTCACAAAATTATTAATGTAATTGGTGAACAATTTCACATAGAAAATGACATATCGTATTAAAGGCACTGAAAAACTTAACTTCTTGTTAGAAGATAAATGAAGATAGTTATGTCCTTGACTTACAGAGAAACATGATCTCCTTAGGAAAATTGGATAGTGAAAACAATATAAAAATTTACAAGGATTTATAATTTTTTTTTTTAATTTAGAGAAAGTGATTGCCACTTCCAAAATTAATGAAATTTACACTCTGCAAGCTAATCCCTTAGTTGGCATTAGTTCTGCTACAGTAAATGTTAATTATGTTAAGTCACTGATTTGGCACAAGAGGTTGGGTCACATAAATGAAATGAGTGCAAATATTAAAGAAATCTAGGGTTTTGGACGTGATAAAATAAATCAGCTTAAGTTTGGGAAAAACATGTGATAGAAAAACATTTTGTGAAAAATATGTCATTGGAAAACATAATAGAATGCATATCATGATTGGCTTTCATAAATCCATCTCTATTCTTGAATATTTACTGTAAATACTCTCGGTATGTTCATATTTTATTTATTTATTGTAGATGATTTTTCAAGAAAAATATCGACTTTTTGTTAAAGGCAAGCAATGAAAATGTTGATTGAAAATCAAACTAATAAGAAGATTAAAGCACTGAGAACTATTAATGACCTTGAATTCTGTTATTTTGAATTGATTCAACTAAGATCCTTAGAATGTGTTTTCTAGGTTAAGAGAAGGAAACCAAAGGCTACATGCTTTAGGTTAGAGAACAGAATGGCTTTAAAGTCATAATCAATAGAAATGTTATTTGAAATGAAAATGTGGTGCCGTGTTCTCATTCTTCCAATTCTAGTTCTATTGAAAATCTTCTAAAAAACAGACTCAAGATTCTGAGTATATTGTACATGGTGATCAAATTGAGGTGGAGACTTCTCAATCAGAAACAAATCAAAAACAATCTAATGAAAAAAATAGAAACCAGTCACAAATTTTAACCTTAAATGACCGCTAATTGACCAGAGATAAAAATAAAAGAAATAGATTTTCTTCTGCTAGGACTAGAAGTGATGATTTTGTCCTTTATCTATTTTAGACTCATTTGATTTGAACCAAACACATATGAAGAAGCACTAAGTTATAAAGAATCTATTTTTTTTTTTTAATGAAACCGCGAGAGATGAAAGGATTCCCTAAAGAAAATGAAAATTGACTTCTTGCTAATAAGCCTAAAAATCAGAAAGTATTTGATTATAAATGGATTTATAGAAATAAAGAAGCCAAGCCTATTGCTGAAAATAAGATTTGTAAAGCTCGAATATTAGCAAATGGTTTTATACAAAGGGAAGGGATAAACTATAATGAAATATTTTCACTTGTTGCAAAAATATACATCTATCAAAATTTTATTTGCCTTAACTGCTCATTTTGATTGGAAATTGGATTAGCTTGATGTTAAAACAGCTTTCGTGAATCGTGACCTACGTGAAATTACATATATGAATCATCAAAAGGTTCTGAGATAAAATCCAAATTCGAAAAAGTAAGTTTGTTAAAAAATCTTTATATAGTTTAAAACAACCTGTTAGGCGGTGATAAAAATTTTTTAATTCATATATTCAAATATTAGGTTTATGAAAAGTGATTTTGATTCTTGTTTATATTATAAAAGTCTAGGTGGTTATAAATCAATTTATCTATTACTTTATGTTGATAATATGCTACGGCTTGCCATGATAGAAAAGAAATAGATAAAATAAATTCAAAATTAACATCTGAATTTGAAACAAAATATCTAGGTCAAGTCAAGAAAATTTTATGTATGAAAATTAGAAGGGTTTGTTGGAAAAACTAGTCAAATTAGACAATAAAAATTTTACTTTTTCACAAAACTTGACCCAAGATCTTTACTAAATAATTTGATTCACATTGTAACAAAAATCAAGCGCACAAAGAATTGCAAAATTAACCTTGAAGCGTAATCAAACTTGAATCTTGAATTCTTTATCTGATTGGCAATTGCTTCAATCCCGTTCTTAAATCTTGATCTTGATATTGATGTTGATCTTGAATATCGAGATTCAATCTTGAAGCTTCCAACTCCCTTTCTTTTGGTATTCTTCCAACGTATAAGCTTCATTAAATGAGTAGACGCCTCAAAAACTAGGCTTGAGAGTCGGGTAGGTAAGTGGATATTATATATTTGGAACCATCCATTATACTTTGAGTATTTTGTTAATGGAACAATTTGAGTCCAATTAATTACTGGAGCCAAACCCAAATTGTCGATTTCGCTCAATTCTACACAATATTTTTAATAAAAAATCATGAATTGACAGTGTAAATTGGCTTCCCAGTATCTAGTAAAAAAATAGAATTAAAAAAATAGGTAATCAAATACATATTTTAATACTTCTTTAATACACTAAAGATATGTAACCAATAGCATCATATATCTAGCATAATAGCGTATAATTTCGGCTGTAGCTCTACTTATGACACCTCAAAAATGAATTATGGGACAACCATTTCGTAAAGTGCAAGGAGCGGAATGAATGAAAATGACATTATTAAAATATTTAAAAGAATGACTCTGATTGATCAGTGTACTTACTACATGAGCTTGGCCAACCTGCTACTTACCAGGCTTTGCAAATGCGTTTTGTTGGGTTAGGTCATTCAATCATGGTGAATAAGTTGTAAATATATAAAATTTAGAAAAAAATGATAAATTCAACTCTAGAGTCAGGTGCTCATGATTTCGATTTAGGAACAAGAACTAACTTGGACCCAGACGATTCTCGATTTTGATTTGAAATGTTTGATTCCAATTAAATAGTACGCCCCTATCAAGAAAAAATCAAGAACTTCAAGAGTATGGGATATGAAAAGAAAACAAGATACCAAATCTCAATCTTCTCTATACTGTGGATTACCAGAGTAGTATAACGGTCTAAGCCAACCCTAGACCTAGGCTTAGGTCATGTTCCTCAAATGTCAATTAATCTCTATTCATATTTTGTCATTTTTGCACACCCAGACCGTGAATTATTGTTACTTATGCAATTAAGTCCAAAACTTTTACTAAAGATATCAAAGGGACTAGATCGAACTTATATAATGTATGCTGCAATAACTATACCCAGTCACGTCATTTCGAGACTACCCCGTATCATTATTAGTTTTCACTTTTACCACCAACAAAGAGAAATTGAACTCATAAACTATATAAAAATCACAAAAAAGTATGAAATAATCCCTGTAATTTTTGTCCTCTTGATTTGTCATCTATATGTGTATCATCGAACATCGAATAATTATATTAGAGCCAAATTATTATTTAGCTCTTCTGATTATTTTCGCACTTGTGGCGCTCTTTTTTTTTTTTTAAGGCTTTAATGTGAGATGATTACAGAATTGATGATCGAGAGTCCCCAAATATCGAGCTCTGTTTCAAATTGTTCTCTAAAGAAAATACTCAAGTAAACTCATTTACCTATTTAATAAGGTGATGGATTTCGAATACGAACAGGTGCTCACTACTTCGATTCCTATTAGCTTCTAGCATATCGATATGATGATCTTAATCAAATGATCTCACTCATTACATATCAATGAATATCAATTTCATGAATAGCGACTACTATCTTGTAACGATTTTATGTAATTCATAAGACAATCAGGTGTTGTTAATTATTTAGCACAATTTTGCTATAAATTAATTAACAATTCACTTGGTCCAATCCAATACAATTCCAGTGAATCAACTCATCTACGATATTATATTTATATTAAAATGGAGGATTGGGGAGAAACTTTTGAATACCCAATTTATCCTTACATATTTAGCTATATACCTAATATACCTTTATTAATAACTTATTTATAACATTAGTTCCTTACATATTTAACTATATGTTCAATATACAATTATGTAATTTTAGTTTTGTTAATAAGTAATTAATAATATTAATTCAATTTATTCAACATGAAATTAGAAAAAAAAAATCATTTTCTTTTTCATTTGTCAATAACTCCCTAAATTAATCTTTTTAATATTATATTAATTTTTATTAATTTCTTTTATTATAAAAATATAATTTAAATTTCTTCCTTAGGTTGAATTAGTCAGTTTAAAAACATAACATCCATTTCGTTTGGTTCTTCATACACATCCTAACGACTAAATAATATATTTAATGTAATAAAATTAATGCATATAGAATGTTACTATATAATTTGATAAAATTTTATTTTATATTATATTTACCCTTATTTAAAAGTTTTTTTAGTTGATAGTTAGATATAAATACCTATGATACCTAAGTTTAGATTAAAAAAAAAAACCGGAATACCAAATGATAGGTAATTATAATCCCACTAAAACTTTTGTTAAAAACATAGCATTACAAGTGTAATAAACATTTATAATCTTTGCTCATTTTCACACTTAAGTTCTTAATTATTTTTAGCAGTATTCTTATCATTATATGAAACTAAATAAATTATAATAACATTATAATATGTGTTGAAATTGTAAATCATACACACAATATTAACAGATTAAAAATTTCATTATACAGAGATAACGTCGGTGAAGTAAGTTGGAGAAAGTCTGTTGAGACTATG